>AWOL01S0032596.1:36229-49007 GCA_000715115.1 Nicotiana otophora
TCCCCCGCCAGGACACCCCCGAGGACAAGACCTTACCCTACCATCGTTCACCAAAGCCACTATAATCTAGATAGTATTTTGGATAGCGTGAGGTGACAAATAGCGATGAGGGCCCGCTTCACTAAGGCGAGAGGCGAGAAGCAAAGCGCTCGCCTTTTTTATGTGAAGCGACAATATATACTAAAAATTAAAATATTAAATTTAAGGAAAAAATTTCAGGTTTAAAGAAGCTCTCTGCCTCTGCCCGTGAAGGAATTGAAAAAACAGAGCCAAAAAAAAAGAAGAGAAGAAGAAAAAGGAAGGAAGAAAGAATAAAAGAAAGAAAAAGCTCTCTGTTGCTCTGCTGCTTTCAAAAACAACAGAGCAAAAAATAAAAGAAGCAGAGAAGAAGAAGAAAAAGGAAGAAAGAAAGAAAGGAAGGAGAAAGAAGAAGAAAGAAAGAAAGAAAAAAGGCAGAAACTCAAAGGAGAAGAAGAAAGAAGAAAAGAGATGAGAGAAGCGTACCTGATGAAGAAGCTTGAAGAAGAAAGAACAATCACTGATGGTCTGTTGTGGCTGGGTCGACTTGAAGGAGAAAGAAGAAGAAATAGCTGAAAGCCCTAATCGCTGGTCTTTTTCTTTTTTCTACTGCCTTTTTCTTTCTTTTTTTCAAAAAGCGACGCTACAGGTCGCCTCTCGCTACACAGCGCCTCTCGCTCGCTTTTTTGAAATCGCAACGCAACAGAGGCAAATAGCGCTGGAGGCTCGCATCGTATCGCCTCATGCTATTAGCGCTGAGGCGAGCGCTAATTACAATACTGAATCTAGGATACACTACGCAAACACTACCCTGAAATCAAGCAACAAAAATAAAATGAATAACCGAAATATAACCTCCAACTACTAGAGGTCACAGAGAAAATGGACAAAGTTACTATAATATAGTTTGGGAAGCAAAAATTAAAAAAAAAGACAAGTAATCTAGACAGGCAAGTCCTAACTAATAGCTAAATAAGGAGGTCTACTAAAAATGGCAGTAAAACAAGTGACATTCTACGGATAAAGCAATACAAGTAAGACAAAATATCGAGATGAATGGTAAAGGCAAGAAAGATAATAATTCAAGAAAGATAGAACCTCACTGTAATCGAGACGTGGGGCTTCGCTGGATTATCCACCTTTTAATACTATAAAATGTATTGTTACAACAACAACAACAACAACAACCCAGTGTAATCCCACTAGTGGGGTCTGGGGAGGGTAGTGTGTACGCAGACCTTACCCCTACCCTGGGGTAGAGAGGCTGTTTCCAAATGACCCTCGGCATCCTTCCCTCCAAGAACTCCCCACCTTGCTCTTGGGGTGACTCGAACTCACAACCTCTTGGTTGGAAGTGGAGGGTGCTTATATATTTAGTATGTATTGTTAGTCTTTATATTTAGTATCTCTACGTTACAATTCTTGCTAACTTATCTTCGAATAAAATGACCCCTAAGTTCATAGTAGGTTGATCCAATCTTTATATTATGCGGTAGGCGTTTGGACATAAGAATTGTAAAATTAAAAAAAAAAGTAAATTTTTTTAAAGTGAAAATGATATTTGAAAATTAGAGTTGTGTTTGGACATGAATATAATTTTGTGTTGTTTTTGAAGTTTTGTGAGTGATCTGAGTGAAAATTTTGAAAAACATCATTTTGGAGTTTTTCAAATTTTTGAAAATTTTTAAAATATATTTTTAAGTAAAAAAATAAAATTTTATGGTCAAACACTGATAATGAAAAAAGTGATTTTTTTTTTAAAAAAAAAGTGAAATTCTTATGTGGAAACGGGCTCATGTAGGTAACAAATCATTCTTACTTGGACTACAATAGAAATTTGAGTTAGTTGAAAGGGATGGTGAGGTGATGCGATGAACTATCGAACTGCTACTTTTATCGACGTGGTACTACTATCAGTGTCGCAGATTGTATAAGAAATTAGAAAGTGACACAGATTTAAAGATTTTTCTTTTGGTCGAAATATATTTCTATTTCTACTAGAGTGAAAATTTTCTACTTTTGTTAAACGATAAAAATAAATTTCAAAAGATTTCTACACTTTCGTTAAATGATAAAAATAAATTTCTTTACATAACTAACATGGCCAAATTGGCATATAATCTGAAATACTCAAAAACCATGTCGATATACCTTTGTCTCTTTCGAAATTCTGTAGTCCGTAAATTAAGACGTAAAATGAAAAAATAATCGTCAAAGTTAGTTTCAAGATTTAATTTTCTTACCATATACTCCATCCATCCGTTTCAATTTATGTGAACATATTTCTTTTTTAGTCCGTACAAAAAAAAATGACATATTTTCCTATTTAAAAATAATTTACCGTTATGAAATAATTTATAGTCAGACAGAATATATGTGCCTATTTTAGACCATAAATTTAAAAGTTCTTTATTTTCTTAAACTCCGTACTCGATTCACATAAATTGAAACGGAGACAGAATAATACTCCAAATAAGTCATTTATGTAATAATTCAAAACCAAACAAAATGAAACAAATTAAGACCAGACAGATATCAGTCACCCCATTTTCATACTAGCATGTTTATTTTTATTATTTGAAAAGAGAAAAAAAAAAGAGAAGAAAGGATCAGATGTAGCCTCCATTGACACGAATGATTTGTCCATTAACCCATTCAGAAGCATCACCTGCCAAAAACCCAACAAACGGCGCAACATCCTCCGTCTGTCCAAGTCTTCCATGTGGACACTCATCAATTACCCTCTTTATCATCTCCTCTGTTTTCCCATCGTAAAACATCTCCGTTGCTATGGGTCCCGGCGCCACGCAATTCGCCGTAATTCCAGTCCCTTTCAGCTCCTTCGCCAGTATCTTTACCATCGCTTCCACCGCCGCCTTCGATGCCGTGTAAGCCCCGTATCCAGGCCTGAACGCCGCCGCTAACGATGTCGTTAAGCATATTATCCTCCCCCCTCCGCCGCGCTTGATTCTGCTCGCCCCTTCCTTGCAGCATATGAAGGCCCCACGTGCGTTCACTTCGAAGGTCCTGTCGAAGTCCTCCAAGGTTGTGTTTAGGATTGATGGGTATTTACCGTCGAGCACGCCGGCGCAGTTGACTAAGATGTTGACCGGCGATTGAAAGGCCGATTCTGCAGAGTCGAAGAGGGATTTGACTTGATCTGAGTCGGAGATGTTGGCTTTGACGGCGATGGCACGTGGGGAGGAATTGGAGGTGGAATTGATTTGGGATATGACGTCGTCGGCTTTTGTGGAGTTGGAGGAATAGTTGATGACGAGCTTAGCACCCAGAGACGCTAAATGAAGGGCGATGGCTTTGCCGATGCCACGAGAAGAGCCGGTAACGATGGCTACTCGATCTTGGAGTGGGAAGTTTTGGCCTTGGCTTGATTGCTGAGCAATATCGACGTTTACTTCCGCCATGACTCCAGAAAACTGATGAAATTGCTACAGGGGAAAGGGATAAATGAAAGTGTGAATAGACACTGAGGATTGAGTAATAGGAATAGGAAGATTACATGAATGAATATTTATATAGACAGTGAAAATGAAGAGAAAGGGTTGGAAAATGGGAGCTAGGTATCAAAGGGGTTGGACGTCACTGCTCAAGTCACTTACTAAGGGAACTTTTACTCTTTCAGAAAATCCCTTTAAGAACAAGACCCTCGGTCTTCATTTAAAAAAAAAAGTATTATGAAAATAAATAAATAAAAACTGTTTGAATCCAAAATTAAAAATTTATCCTTAACTTAGGGAAGTAATCATAGTCTTTTTTTCTAACTGTCTTGATCGATTTAGATTCGCTAAAATCCTTAAAGGTATTTTTTAAATATACCGTTTATTCTTTATAATATTAATAGTTATCAATTATAATCATTAATATTTTTAATAAGAAGATATATACTTTAATTATATTGCAATAATAATAATAAAAATAATTGCGCTTATGTTCCAAATAAATATGAATTTTTATATTTTTTCTTTAAATTCAACTCACATAGTCGCGCCAAAATAAAATAAGAGACTTTAAATATCTAATAATTAATAATTAATAATATTTAATATTATTTAGATACAAAGTTGCCGCCTATTATCGTTTATTTACTTGTTCAAGAAAACCTAAATTATTCTCATCATTGAAGTCATAAAAGTGCTTAGTTTCATCCGAAAAATCAACACAAATACTACAAATACTAATCAACTCGGAAGTAAAAGTCCTCATCATTTTAGTGGGACTAGTCTAAAAACGTTTTACTTGAACTGTTGCGAGACTTGATTTCTTTTACGGTAAGGTAATTCTAAATTACTTTAATGTCCCTGCTTATCACTCAGGACGGCCAGACTCCAGTCGTCGGCTCTCCTCTCTCCCCCTTTTTTAGCCAACACGGTTCCTCATCCCTCGATATAAAGAAGTTTAGAAGGCAACGTTCAAGCCAAACCCACCCCCTATTTTACTAAGGCTGGGTCAGTCAATATCAGTAGGGGTCCTCTTGCCTAAAAAATGACTGGGGTGTCAGTTAGAAAGGTTCTTACAATGTTCGTTCAATCAAGCAGCATTCTTTTTTTCTTAACTTAAGGAGAGGGAAGAGGGCGATCTAGAACAGGTCTTTCTTGTATATCCCTCGTGTCGAGAGCAACTTCCTCGAATATCAACGCGAGCGAGATGGTGGTTTTTGTTGTTCCCGCGAAGCGAAGATCACTAGTGGGTATGATTAAAGTCAAGAGCGGGTCTCTCGGCTGAAGCTATCATTGGTATTCACCGACTTAACGGATCTTAATAGGGGCGAATCCACTGTCTTGAATGAGTCAAATTATCAGTGAGATTCTGGTAATTTAAAAACTAAGGGCTGGTAAGGGTTCTATTCTAATCAGCACTGTATATTCTTGTAATCAAAGGCTGACATAGCCAAATTATAACCGGAGAACCGTGGTTTGGGCCTACTTTCGGATCCGGGCCAAGGATCATATATTATATTTTTGGTTAGCGGATAGCCTTTTTCTAAGCCCACCCTCCAGTACTAGCCTTAGCAACGAGGCAGCAAAGAGAGAGCCTTTTCGATCGGCGACTCAGATCGATAGCTGGGCACAGGACAATATTTAGTTTAGAATTTTAAAAATTGTCTAGGTATAATTATCACTCGTACAAACATATATGCTATTGAAATTTATTTAGTAACTGTTAAATTTGTCGCACGAAGACATTAGTGAAATTTTTATAAACAACACATACACATATTTAGCTTGATTCATATGTTAGTTTATAATTTTGGTTTTGTATACGGATAGAATCAGGCTCATGGTACTCCGGTTTCCGACAAAATAAGCCAAGCTCGAGACATGATGACAAGGGATCGAAATTGGGGCAAGAGTCTCATCGAGTCATGGTTCGGAATCGGTCCTAACTTTGAACGACTTTCGAAGAACATGGTCGGGCAATCAAGCACGACTGACGGAGGGCATCCTGGATCGGCCAGATATACCTCTCATGCTAAGGCCCGAACAGAGCGATTACTACCGGAGCCATCGAGACCACGCTCCCTAGATTCGGTTCGAGCTCCAAGACCTCGAAAAAGCATTACCAAATGGTTGCACACGACTAACAAAGGGACGTGATATCCGCGCCCGACCAGATATCACAACGCGAATCTCGGCCCGTATCGGCAATAGATCAGTGATTAACGAAAAAGAAAATTCTTACCTTTTTTAGAATTGTAATAGGGATGAAACTCTCCTCCTATATAAGTGAGATAATTTTTATTCAATGGGGACATTGTAACACGCATTGCAAAGAAGTACATTATTATTTTCTCTGTGATTAGCTCTTTCTCTTGTTCATCAGTGCTGGCTATAGCAAGCCCGGGTCGAGGGTAAATATTTTAATAAGGCTGGAACTATCCTCCTTGTGTGGTCTGAATCTATTTTATCTTTGTTTGTTCAATTTGACTTAATTTATCGCTTTGTATCAAATTAATTCGCGTATCTTTAAAATCACTTACAAATTAATTATTATCTGCTTTTTAGGGTAAACGGTTTGACGTCTACTGTGGGGCTAAGGATAATAGCGGCAAATTTGATACAAGTTCCCATAACACACCCTATTTTACACTTGTTCTTTGGAGTATCTTTGATTTTAGGTTAAAGTGTGAAATGTCCAACTCCCAGTCTGCCCCTCTAAACGTGAATGCTGAACCCGACCACCATGGCGAGAACAACAATGTAGCACCCAATAACGAGGTGCGCCCAGTCGATCTCAGCGGAGTTCCAGCCACGGACCCAATCGACGCTAGCTCGCATGTGGCCATCAATGTAAATTTGCCTACTGATCTTGATCACAACGTCCGCAGGGAAGTTCGATCGATTGCCCAAAATACGCATAACGGTGAAGGTGATGGGATCAATTTGTAGGTGATCTTCAAAATGTTACAGGCTCAGCAGGCAGCGATAGCCCAATTGCAGAATCAAAGCTGCGCGCCAAGCAAAATTGAGCCCGAGCCATCCCGGAAAGTCACCCGCAGAAATGAACTGGTCACGGAGAGACCGAATGGAAATGAATCGGGGACCAACCCCGAGATCATAAAGATGCTCGAGGAGCTGATAAAACGGGTAGAATCGAGAGAGAAGAAAATCGAAGCCAATGACAAAAAGGTGGAAACTTATAATTCGAGGGTCGACCAAATCCCAGGGGCACCACCGATATTAAAAGGGCTCGATTCCAAGAAGTTTGTGCAATAACCTTTTCTTCTAAGCGCAGCTCCGAAGCCGATCCCTAAGAAGTTTTGCATGCCCGAGATTTCTAAGTACAACGGAACAACCGACCCAAATGAGCATGTGACCTCCTACACGTGCGCCATCAAAGGGAATGACTTGGAGGATGATGAGATTGATTCTGTCCTGCTGAAAAAGTTCGAGGAAACTCTGTCAAAGGAAATTATGATATGGTATCACAACCTACCTCCTAATTCCATTGACTCGTTTGCTATGCTTGCAGATTCCTTCGTAAAAGCACACGCCGGGGCTATCAACGTCGAGACCAGGAAGCCAGACCTTTTCAAAATGAAGCAGAGGGATAATGAGATGCTCAGAGAATTCGTGTCCCGATTTCAAATGGCACGGATGGACTTGCCTCCGGTCGCGGACGATTGGGCCGTTCGGGCCTTCACCCAAAGACTCAATGTTCGAAGCTCTTTGGCTTCACAACAGTTGAAACAAAATCTGGTAGAATATCCTACTGTTACTTGAGACAACGTGCATAACCGATATCAATCAAAAATCAGGGTCAAAAATGATCAGCTTGGGTCCCCTTCCAGGTTCGTTTATCCCGTCAGAGCCGTCGACAGAGTCAAGAGAGATGTTGATCGTGAACCAAGATCAAACAGGGATCGGTATCGACCATACAATGGAGACCGGAGAAGTAGTAGGTCTGGGAGAAACCCTGTGATAAGTGAAAGGAGGAGTGATCAAGGTCAAAACAACCGGGGACTCATGAGAACAAATAGTTTCGACAGGCCCATCGGGCCTAAAGAAGCTCCAAGGTTATCGGAGTACAACTTTAATATCGCCGTCGCCGCCATCGGACACATCAAAGACACCAAATGGCTTTGACCTCTATAGTCCGATCCAGTCCAAAGGGATCCTAACCTAATGTGTAAATATCATGGCACTCACGACCACAGAACAGAGGATTGCCGACAACTAAGAGAGGAAGTAGCCCGGCTGTTCAACAATAGACATCTCCGAGAGTTCCTGAGTGATCGAGCCAAGAATCATTACATGAATAGAGATTCTAATAAACAGATCGAGCAGGAGGAATCTCAGCACATCATTAACATGATCATCAGTGGGGTCGACGTTCCCCAGGGGCCGATGCTGAAATTCACCGAAGTATCTATCACAAGGGAAACACAGACTCGGGATTACATGCCGGAGGGAACCTTGTCTTTCAACGACGAGGATGCTGAAGGGATCGTATAGCTCCACAACGATGGACTGGTAATATCTGTACTTATAAATAAATCTCGAGTCAAACGTGTGTTAATTGATCTAGGTAGCTCGACCAACATCATCAGATCAAAGGTCGTGGAACAACTCGGTCTACAAGATCAAATTGTGCCTACAGTCCGAGTTCTAAAAGGATTCAACATGGCATGTGAGACCACTAAAGGGGAGATAACATTACCGGTAAACACCGCCGGGACCATTCAAGAAACGAAGTTCTGCGTGATCGAATGGGACATGAGGTACAATGCCTTGTTCGGGAGACCGTGGATTCACAATATGTGGCAGTGCCCTTGACACTGCACCAGGTGTTGAACTTCCCGACATCGGGAGGAATAAAAACAATTTACTGAGAATAACCGGCTGCAAAAGAGTTGTTCGCGGTCGACGAAGTGGTCCCGATATCCGCACTTTCTACGCCAAAGGATCTGGGTTCGGTCATCAAGGGAGAAACCAAATAGCAACTACTGACACCGGCCCTGTCCCAACCAGAGAAGCAGGAGACAGGTGAGGATGGCGACTACGGGGTTCCCAAGTCTTTCATAGACCCCGACGATTCCGACGCTACCAAATCGACAGTCGAGGAACTGAAGCAAGTCGTACTGATCGAGCACTTGCCCGATCGAAAGGTATACTTGGGCATGGAGTTGAGTCTCGAGCTCAGGAAAAAACTCATTTAATTCCTTATAGCTAACATAGATTGTTTCTCTTGGTTCCACCTTGATATGACAGGGATCCCGCTGGAAATAACCACCCACAAGCTAAGCCTGGACCCAAAGTTCCACCCGGTCAAGCAGAAGAGGAGACCCCAGTCCGAAGTCAAGCATGTATTCATCAAGGATGAGGTATCTAAACTCCTTAAAATAGGGTCCATCCGGGAGGTTAAGTATCCGGACTGGTTAGCAAATGTAGTAGTAATCCCTAAAAAGGGAAACAAATTAAGAATTATTATAAAATAAAGACTGTAAAGTAAAGAAACCGAAGACAAGTATAAAGGTTGATTGATATTTTTATTCAACTTCAAACTGTTGTATTCATATTGAATTGAAAACTCCTCTATTTAAAGAAGAAAAGAAGCAGCTGCGAGGCTTTCAGGAAGCAGTAGCTGCAAGGCTTTTCTTTAGCTGCTTGTAAGCTGTCTGCATGAGCTGCTTGCAACTTGCCTGTTTAATAAGAAGCTGCTGCAAATCATTTCATTGAGTTGCTTGCAACCTGCCTGCATCAGCTGCTTGTAGATAAACTTTAACAGAGTACTAAATGGATAATCTTCTTTAGGAAGATTATCTATAGCGGAGTAATAAATAGACATCCACAATATAATATTTTCATAACACTCCCCCTTGGATGTTCATTAAAAGATAATGTGCCTCGTTAAAACCTTACTAGGAAAAACCTAGTGGAAAATATCCTAGTGAAGGAAAAAGAGTACACATTTAGTAATACGCATTTTTATATGCCTCATTAAAAACCTTACAAGAAAAACCCTATGGGAAAAAGCTTAGTAAGGAAAAAAAGAGTACATTGCGCAATTCACTCCCCCTGATGAAAATCTTGTTTCAAATATTTGAGTCTCCGCATTCCATTCTTGTATACCATCTTCTCAAAAGTTGAAGTTGGCAAAGATTTAGTGAACAAATCTGCTGGATTGTCACTTGAACAGATTTGTTGCACATCGATTTCACCATTTTTCTGAAGATCATGTGTGTAGAATAATTTTGGTGAAATGTGCTTCGTTCTATCTCCTTTTATAAATCCTCCTTTTAATTGAGCTATGCATGCAACATTATCTTCGTATAAAATTGTAGCTCTTTACTCACATTCCAAACCACATTTCTTTCTCAAATAAAATAAATTATTGATCTCAACCATACGCATTCCCTACTTGCTTCATGAATAGCTATTATCTCAGTATGATTTGAACAAGTAGCAATAATAGATTTCTTTATGGAGAGCCATGATATGACAGTACCTCCATATGTAAACACGTACCCGATTTGAGATCAAGCTTTATGTGGATCAGATAAATAACCTGCATCTGCATAACCAATATGATCTGCACCACCGTTGTTAGCATTAACAAGATACATAAGTGCACCAATTGCACTAAGATATAGTATTTCAGGACCAAGGAGTTCTTCATCCTCTTCTGGAGGTCAGAACGAATACTTATTCACTTCAAGGGATCGAACACCCATTTGGTGTACTTAATGGGTGCACTTTATCCATGTAAAAGTATTTTAAGACCTTTTCTGTATAGACAGATTGATGGATAAAGATCTTGTCTGCTAAATATTCAATTTGCAGACTAAGACAAAGTTTTTCCCTTTGGAGCTCTTCTGTAGTTCCTATGAGATTTATGTCATTAACATAAACAATAAGTATAACAAAGTCTGATGTTGTTTTCTTTGTAAAAATGCATGGACAAATGCTATCATTTATATAACCTTCATTCATCAATTCAGTGAGGCGATTATACCACATGCGCCCTGATTGTTTTAAATCATACAAAAGTTTTTGTAATCTGATTGAGTACATTTCTTGAGACTTTGAATTATAAGCTTCAAGCATTTTAAATCCTTCAGTCAAAATGACTCATTTGATTAAGTCAAAATGAAGATTCCTGAAGGATTGGGGTCGTGGCAGAGGGATCGTCCAAAGTTGATATGTGGTTTGTTATTGTTAATTGTTATTTGGCAATATTGTGTTGTTGATTAGATTTATCTGTGTTATTTGTATGTATTATGTTCCATCGATACATTAGCAGCTATTGTTTCAGCAGATTTTATGTTTTGTATTTTATTGTTCACCTTTTTTAATAAAGAAGCATGGCATGCTATGCAAATTTATTATATATAGCAATTTTGATAATGTTAGTAGTTTCTGTATTCAACTAAAACATCATACACTATGAAACCATAGAAATTCTACTAATTTGTGGTATAGAAGCACTCAATATCGTCATCTGATAGATAATCTTCGGTTGCTAGGACATTTCTTCATCCAGCGAATGTCAAATTCCTACCAGCCACCGCTGCTTGTTCCTCAGCCAACTTGAGCATGTAGAACCGGTAGCATCTTAATAACATTAGAATGTACTCTTTTTTAATCCTCTTTACTGCGTCTTGCATGATTCTCGATAAATTTGAGGCATGGTTTTTGAGAATCTTGTTGAGACAGGATCTGCAAGCATTTTCAAGTCACGAACAAGATGTTGTGATTCAGCCGACTCGCGTCGTAGTCCATAGTAATAGTCATATGTATCTGAATATCTTAGTTCACGAAGATTCCTGAAGGATACAATATAGTACACAATATTATAAATTATTGTGACGATCATTTTGTATCGGTTCCTAAGCGACATAACTTATTGAGATCTCATCACTTTATTTATTTTCAGGTACCTGAACTTCTTCTGGAGTTTCATGAAATGTTATGTCACGGTCTCTTCTATAGCTCATTTTCTCCTCATTATGATCGTTTGCTTCTATCCTTTTAAAGGATTGTTACCTTTGTAACCAATCGGTTTACTACGCTTCATGCGTGCAGTAAATTTTATCCTTCAGGGATTTTAATTTTAATAGGAGCATTTGCAGCTGAAATATGATATTTAATTTTGGATCAGCAAATGCTTCTGGCATTTGACTTGAATTATCTTCTAAGCGAGGATCATATTAATGATAATTCGATTCATATAGCATATTTTCCAGCTATTTATTTCATCCCCCAAATGTTAGAAAAACTAACTTATATCCCCAATTTTCTTTGGGAAACATATCTTTGTGCATTATGGTAGAGACATTAATCATATACCACATATCAAAAGTTATTAGATAATAAAAATATTTTGTTTCTGATCCTAAACCAATTGAGAGGGGAGGACTTATCATATTTTGTTGGTCTAATGCATACAAGTGCTGCTGTATGAAATTTAGAAAATTTTAGACCAACACATGAGGCTTTGTTCTTATAAGCAATATTTTAGCCATTAATAGGAGGTATTCAATGCTAAACTAGCTTGGATATAAACCAAGATCATCAAGATGAACTATCTTAATTTCATAATCTAAAAATTATTCTCTTAATTGAGAAAGACAATTTCAAATGTCAAACTGCAGGTTGACAATAAACATACATGTAACCATCTTATATATGCATCTATAAGTGGTTCACATGATAGGTGAATGGGCCCATATTAACCTTTTATATATTTCAAAATTTGGGTATTTTAGTCCCAACTTTAGTTGGTATAATCAAGTTATTATGAGAACAAGCAACACAAGAGAATTCTTGAAGAATCTTCTAGTTCTTCAGTACATGCTTATCTGAATTCTCAAATAGCTCATTTAAAAATGGCAAATGAAAACTTCAAGTTTATCATGGCATGTGCTATCTCTAAGTAAAATTTTGGTTTACTATGGCATAAACTTTTGCATCAGTAAACTTCTGATTTACTGTGGCTACTTTTGTATCAGTAAATTTCTGATTTACTGTGGCTGTTTTTGCATTAGTAAACTTCTGGTATACTGTGATACATGATATAGTACAAATTTAAATAATAAGGCGGGTAACTTCTCACATACATATTTACCCCATATGATTGTGGAAACATGAAGATTTTCAATCTTTCAATCATTTGTAGTCTCAATATGATAGCCATTTGTATTAGTAAATTTCAGGTTTACTACAACATATGTTTTGACCATAATCATATAATATGAATGACATATTTGTATATAAGCTCTTCGAGAGCCTTCCTTTATTATCCA
>AWOL01S0032596.1:52387-62387 GCA_000715115.1 Nicotiana otophora
TATCAAATATTGCTCAGACACTTCTGGTATCATGAGAGAAAATCATAATCAAATAAACTATATAAAATAATTGTTTAAGCACAAGAAAACACCTCTTCATAATATTTTCCTACTTCAGGAGGAAATTTCAATTGCGTTACTTCTTCAGGAACACATTTAAAATATGAAATATTGAGTATACATTCCCTCAATCATATTAACTCTTCTGGAGGTGAATTGTAATATATTTACATCAAGAGCACGTTCATATTTACGACTTTATTAATATTATCACATTCACTTCAGGGAATGGATTAATATTTATCAAAAATTTTCATCCTTCAGGAAATCGAATATAATTATCTGAACGCGCATTAATCACATCAATAGTGATACTTCAACCTCTTTTAAAATATTTACTACTTCAGGAGCAAATCGAGGCGTGCATGTAATATAGAGAATATTTTTCTAGCTTATCTTTAATTGTAACCATAGAAAGCCTAAATTATCACTTCTGGTGGTTAACAAAATTTAGTTACAATGAGATATATGAAACATAATCACTTTTGGTGGTTGTATATTTCTTGCAAACTCTGCTGGAGTTTAAGTGGATCTAACAATGTTATCCACTTTGTAATCTTTTATTAAGATAATTAGGATAAAAACAAATACCAAAATAGGTACTATATACGTAACATATAACCAAGCAAGCGATGATAATGGTATTAAAATATAAGCAAAAGGCTCAAATTAAATTACATAAATTTGGCCACACCAGATGTAAGTGATATCTATATCACTACTGCCAAGGAAAAAAACTCACCACCTCAAGGATATAATCTGCCTTATGATGCTCGTTATGAACAAGATCTAACGACAGACATAAGAGTGTCGCCTTACATCGGAGACGAACACTGAAATAGAAATTAAATTCGAAGTAAGTGCTCAAAATGGCAGAGTCTCGTGCTGATAACGTGTTATAAAATAAAGATTGTAAAGTAAAGAAACCGAAGACAAGTATAGAGGGAGATTGATATTTTTTATTCAACTTCAAACTGTTGTATTCATAATGAACTGAAAACTCCTCTATTTATAGAAGAAAGGAAGCAGTTGCGAGGCTTTTCAGGAAGCAGCTGCAAGGCTTTTCTTTAGCTGCTTGTAAGCTGTCTGCATGAGCTGCTTGCAACCTGCCTGTTTAATAAGAAGCTGCTGCAAATCATTTCATTGAGCTGCTTGCAACCTGCCTGCATCAGCTGCTTGTAGATAAACTTCAACAGAGTACTAAATGGATAATCTTCTTCAGGAAGATTATCTATAGCGGAGTAATAAATGAACANCTTCTTCAGGAAGATTATCTATAGCGGAGTAATGAATGGACATCCACAATATAATATTTTCATAACAAGAATGCGTGTAGACTATAAAGAATTGAATAAAGCATGTCCCAATGACTCTTTCCCTTTGCCTAACATCAATCGCATGATCGATGCAACGACCGGCCATGAGATCCTCAGTTTTCTCGATGCTTATTCCGGGTACAACCAAATTTGGTTGGACCCTGGTGATCAGGAAAAACTTCCTTCATTACTAAGTACGACACCTACTGCTATAACGTGATGCCATTCGGACTAAAAAATACCAGTGGCACTTACCAACGCCTAATAAATCGGATGTTCGAAGAACAAATAGAAAAATCAATGGAGGTTTACATTGATGATATGTTGGGTAAGTCCCTGCGAGCAGAGGACCATTTGAAACATTTGCAGGAAACCTTCAGCATATTGAACAAGTACAATATAAAGGTGAATACAAAGAAATGTGCATTCAGAGTCGGGTACGATAAATTCCTCGGATTCATGGTATCCAATCGGGGAATCGAGATTAATCCCGATAAGATCAAGGCCGTCGAACATATCACTGTTGTGGACAACGCCAAGGCCGTTCAAAGGTTAATCGGACGCATAGCCGCCCTGGGGCAATTCATCTCGAGGTCCTCCGACAAGAGCCACCGGTTCTTCTCACTGTTGAAGAAAAAGAATAACTTCTCATAGACCCTGGAGTGCCAACGAGCCTTGGAGGAACTCAAGTGGTATCTTTCGATCCCACATCTGCTTCACACTCTAAAGACAGACGAACAACTATACCTGTACTTAGCAGTATCCGAGATAACGGTAAGTTGAGTCCTGGTCCGGGAATAGGAAGGTATGCAATTTCCAATCTATTATGTTAGCAGGACTCTAGGCAAGTCCGAAACTAGATACCCTCAACTAGAAAAATTGGCGCTCACTTTGCTAATAGCTTCTAGGAAGCTAAATCCGTGCTTACAATGTCACCCCATATATGTTGTAACCACTTACCCATTGAGAAATGTAATGCATAAACCCGAGCTCTCGGGACGATTAGCCAAATGGGCCGTAGAGATTAGCGGGTACGATATCGAATATCGACCCCGGACCGCCATTAAATTTCAAATTTTGGCAGACTTTGTGGCCGACTTTACATCGGCCCTAATACCCGAGGTGGAAAGAGAGTTTTTGTTAAACTCGGGGACTTTTTCAGGAATATGGACCCTCTTTACGGATAGTTCCTCAAACGCAAAAGGGTCCGGATTGGCATCGTATTGAAGCCACCAACATGTAATGTAGTTAGACAATCTATTAGGACTGTAAAATTGACTAACAACGAAATCGAATATGAGGCCATGATTGCAGGTCTCGAACTGGCCAAAAACTTGGGGGCAGAGGTGGTCGAAGCTAAGTACGACTCCCTCCTTGTGGTGAACCAATTAATGGGACATTCGAGGTCAGAGAGGAATGAATGCAAAGATACATGGATAAGATGCAGGTAACGTTACATCGCTTCAAGGAGTGAACTCTACAACATGTACCTCGGGATCAAAACAGTAAGGTTGATGCCTTTGCTAATTTGGGACCGTTGGTCGATGACAATGAGTTCAACTCAGGGACGGTCGTGTAACTCATGAGATCAGTAGTAGAATAAGGTCACGCCGATATAAATTTAACAAGCCTAACTTGGGACTGGAGAAACAAATATATAGAGTATCTAAAGACCGGGAAACTTCCCTCGGATATTAAAGAATCGAGGGCTCTGCGTATGAAGACGGCCCGATTCAGCTTGTCCGAAGATGGTACCCTGTTCATAAGAACATTCTATGGCCCACTCGCAATATGTCTAGGACCGGGAGATACCGAGTATGTTCTGAGGGAGGTCCACGAAGGCACCTGCGGAAATCATTCGGGCGCCGAATCATTAGTTCGGAAAATAATCAGAGTCGACTACTACTGGATCGACATGGAAAAGGACGCGAAGGAGTTCATACGAAAATGCGACGAAGGTCAAAGGCATGCTCCGATGATTCATCAGCCCGGGGAGTTGCTGCATTCGGTCTTGTCACCCTGGCCATTCATGAAATGGGGGATGGACATCGCCGACCCCCTTCCATAGGCACCTGGTAAGGCTCAATTTATATTATTTATTACTGACTATGTCTCTAAGTGGGTGGATGCCCAAGCGTATGAGAAAGTCAGGGAGAAGGAAGTCATCGATTTCATTTGGGACCACATAATATGGCGGTTCAGAATGCCGGCCGAGATTGTGTGCGACAATGGAAAACACTTCATCGGCAACAAAGTAAGCAAGTTTCTCGAAGACCATAAGATCAAAAGGATCAACACCCTACCACCCTAGTGGGAACGGGCAAACAGAGTCCACCAACAAAACCATACTCCAAAACCTCAAAAAGAGATTGACCGACGCCAAAGGACAATGGAAAGAAATTTTGCCTGAAATCCTATGGGCATACCGTACTACCTCGAAGTCTAGTACTGGGCCACCCCGTTCTCTTTGGTTTACGGCGTCGAAGCTCTAATACCGATCGAAGTTGGGGAACCGAGTCTTAGGTTCCGATATGCGACCAAAGATTCAAACGATGAGGCCATGAATACGAGCCTGGAACTGCTAGATGAAAGGCACGAGGCCGCCCTTGTCCGAATGGCCACCCAAAAGCAACGAATTGAAAGGTATTACAATCGAAGAGCCAAACAAGGGGAAGTTGGGGCCGAATTGGGAAGGTCCATATCGAATTATTGAGATCACCGACAGAGGAGCATACATGCTCGAAGCAATGAACAGTGAGCGACTACCGAAGAACTGGAATGTGGTCCACTTAAAATGATACTACTGTTAAGGTACGTCGCCATTCATTTGTTTTCTTTACATATTAGACTAAAACTTGCAGGTAACGATCAAGGGACGATACGACTATTAGGAATGAAAGCACGCGTTGCACTCTTTTTTTCTTAGACCGATTTTGTCCCAAATGGGTTTTCCGGCAAGGTTTTTAACAAGGCAACAATGGACCGTGCTAACTTAGAATCGAAGACAGGAGTCAAGGACCACATCAGCAGTATCTTAGGCCTCTATATGATCGGCCTCCGATACTGGGGGCCATCACCCTCGGATAATAATTTTCGCAAGGAGAGAAACTTTATGCTCGAACTACCTAGGCTCGGTGGATAGGATTTATTGTAAGGGATAAACGGTCAAATGAACCGTGCCCACATTGACCACCCAAGCTCTGACACAAAGCATGTACACATTTGTAACCTTGTATAAAAATGAAAGAAAGTTTCTCCTTGCGGATAAATATTTTGTCCCTTAAACATTTCTACATTCGGTCCCCTGAAGATATCGAGCCCAAGGGAAATATCTGTTCGGATCCAAAAGGTCACCCTCACTCGAGGATTATCGTCCAAGGCAGGCTCGGGCGACTCAGGGTATCGAATCCCGGAGGCACAAAGCTTATTAGGCAATGCCCGAACTCTAAATTCCACGACCATCCCCATTCGAAACTATTATCCTAGGCAAGCACAGATAACTCGGGGTAACGAGCCCATTAGGCAATACCTAAACTTAAAAGGCTACGACCATCCTAGAATGGCTCGGAGACGTCCAAGATCCGTAACCAAAATATAAGGACTTCAAAATTTCTAAACCGGTTCGAAGGCTTCCCTCGGAAAAGTTATAAAAAATCCTAAGTGAATATTTTGGGAAAAGCTTCCGGTCATACCAAGCTCCCCACCAGCCTTAGGCAAAATAGTATCGAAAACGAATAATGTTCGAACCTCCGAATAAGACCTAATTTTTACATGCTAAGGCATCCAAAATCCTTGCAATCATAAAGAAAAAAGCAAAAAGAATCAAGCTTGAAAATTGCCAAAGGGAAAAAAGCCTTTTATATATATATATATATACGCAAATTTGTTCAAAGGCCAAATGGCCTTAACAAAATACAAAGTTACAAAAGCAAAATATTACAATTTGCTTGTACTACTATCCGGAGCCCGCCTCATTACCGGGGCCGTCAGAATCTTCCCCGTCCTCGAACTCATCCGAACCCTCAGAATCTTTCTCATCCTCGGGGTACACCAACTTCTTGGCTCGGCCTTGAGCCTCTTAACATTTTCAAGCTCGGCCGATAAATCGAATCCCCGGGCATGAACCTCTTTGAGAGCCTCCCTCCGGGACTGCCACTTCGCATGATCGACTATGGTCTTTAGGCGCTCCTGAGCAGCCTCAACATTGGCTTTGTACTGGGCCACCATCTCATCAGCATCGGCCTTGGCTATTTCAAGCATTGACTTGTGTGCTTTAAACTCCTTGGCGAGGGTTTCACGATCTGCAACAACCGAGCTCAATTGAGACTGGAGCTCCTCAATTTTCTTGGACCGTGCCTCTGCCTTCTCCTTCATCGATCGAAGTTGGGCCTCCGCCGAGGCCAATTACTTCCCGGCTGTTTCCTTTTCAGAAGCCAACCGGTCCATCTTGCCCTTCCACTCCTCGTCCATGGCCTTGACTTCGTCCATCTCATCCCGAAGTTGGTCAACCCGATCTATCTTCTGCTGGACCTGTGGGTTCTGACTGTTAGACACCGTGTCTAGCTCATCATCACTAGCTTCAAAACTTTTTACCTATCTCAAAAGGTCGGCATCTTCCTTCTGATCCGCATCTAACTCGGCTCTTGATTTCACCCTCGCGTTGCTCGCTGAGAAGTTTATACATGTTTCTTTTCTCAGCAAGCTCTTTGGATTCGGCTTCGAGTTGGCTCAACTAGTCTCGGGACCGGAGGAAGGTCTTATGGTGGAGCACCGAGGCCTGCAAATACAAGGTAAGATATTAGAATTATCAAAACATTAGTTCAAATATCAGAAGAAAAATTGGAATTATCAAGGATTATCAAGAGTTACCCGGTTCAGCGCCTGTTGTGCTTCGTTGAACAAGCATGGCGATTCTACCTCGTTCATTTTGGCCTGGTCTTCCTCTGTCACCAGGCACCGGAGGTATATGGCTATCCCTACGGGGGAGGAAAGAACCCGGGCATCCTCTGGAACAGTGATGATAATCAACCGGTTCCCACCAGGATTCGCACTCGGGGCAGGGAACCGGTTGACCAGTCTCGGGCTCGAGTTAGGCCCACCTGCCCCCGAGGATGGACTTTTCCTCGGTACCTATAAGTCATTTAACCCGGTGATGTCCTTCGTGGTGGTGGAATCCATTCCATAAAAAAAATAGCGGAAGGGATCATCCTCTCCGTGGGCCCCCTTGTTGGGTCATTCTTTCACCGTTTGGGCCTCGTTGTACATAGACTCGGTAAATGAGGGTGGCTCGGTGATGTCTATGACACCAAGTGCCTCCTTTGGGGTACTGCCTGCATCTCGGGAAGCCTCAACCCCGACCTCCTGATGGTAGGATATAATCTCATGTTTTAGACGCTTATCACACTCTAATTTACTGCACTTTAATTAAGTTGGAGCTTTAATCCCTAGTGTTTTGTACTAATTATGTATTTTATGCCTTGTAGGAGTGATTCCGATCTATGTAGATGTTATAGAATGAATTCAAGCTATTCTGGAGCTTTGAAGTTTTAGTAAAAGCCCAAAGATTAAGTTGGGATCGAGTTCGGGGATCAACGGATGATAGTGCAACGAAACGAAGAATCGAGCAGGCATATTGTGCAGTGTCTAGTAAAATGCCAATAACCTTTTGCTCGGAACTCCGTTTGGGCTCTACAGTTTATCGTTGGTAAGCCGTTTAAAAGCACTACAACTTTCATGTTTTACATTTTTCCAAATTCTCAACATAATGCCATCCACGTGTGCACCCGCACATTGGTCGCGCACTGGATGCAGAACAGGGTGAAAAATGCGTGGCCAAGTGCGCGAGCACACTTCCAGGTGCGCGGCCGCGCACGTCCTGTCCGGGAAAAGTATCTTATTTCGCGTAGGAGAAGGTGTATTTATTTTGGCCCGACCCTACTTGGTATATATTCATGGAAAATGGTATTTTGAGGACTTTTGACATAATTTAGACCTAAGGAAGCTAAGGAGAAGAGGGAGAAGCAAGAGCACAAGGATTTCACCATTCATCCTCACTCAAGACAAGGGTTTGGATGTTTTATATTTTCCTTTGACTTAAACTTAATTGTGATAAATTTCTCCATATCCATGGAGTAATTCTTCCTTAGGGATTGATGTATTTGGTGTTTTGAGAATTATTTGTGGATATTAACTCTAATTTTATGTATTGAATCGTTTTGTGTATTTTTATTATTGCATACATATTCACTTGCTTATGTAATCGAAAGAGGCATAATGTGTGATGTTTTTGCATTATCTTGTTGGTTGAATTCATTGATTTTTCTTAGTAATCTAAAGAGGCTAGTTGAATTATTGTTTAGACCCAGTTAGGAGGATAATCGAAAGAGGTTCTCCTAAAGACTAATCCACTACGAATTCTTGCATATCTTCACTGAGCTTAACTTAGTTTATATTGTGAGGTTGAGACTTAATCGATAGAGAAGTTTCTACTAAGTGTTGAACTAATAACTGAGTGAATTCTAGAGACTCACTTGAACCTTAGAAGTGAATCAATTGGAGTTAATTCCCAAATAAGTATCTTACACCTATCCAATCAACCCCTATTTTCTCCCCTTGATATCTTCTTGCTTACTCTTGTTGCAATTGTCATTAGCCAATAGTTAGACTGTTAGTTAATTTTAGTTTTAATTTACACAAATCTAAATTGTTGATAATCTTGGATAGCAATTAAACTAAAAGCTACGAAAACAATGTTTAAATCCAATCCCTGTGGATACGATAGTTTCTATACTATATTCGACTAGCGAGCATAATTTTGTGTTGTGTTTTCAGCTCATCAAAATTTGGTGCCATTGCCGGGGATTGGCAATCAATAGTGTTGGAAATAGTTTGTAGTGCTAATTCAAGATTTTTTCTTTTTATTTTGTTTTTCTCTTTTTACGTTTGGTATTCCTTAACTGTGCGCAGGCTATAGGTTAGATTGGTGCATGACTCGATCCTCTGGGAAGGAAGTGCTACCTTACAATCCAGAAATGGAGAAGAAACTGCGATATCTGAGGAAAGAAATAAACCTCCCCGAGAATATAGAGAAGGTTGGGCAATCCTCAACCAAAGAAGTTATTGTGGGAGATGAGGAGAATGTTGATGTGGATGCAAGAGAGGCAGCACATCAAAGAGAAAAAGCTGCACGAGATGAAGAGGAGACAACTCTTCGAAATGCACAACTTGTCTTCGAGGAGGAGAGGGCTCGAAGAAGGGCTCAGAATCGACCTGTGGGGGCAGACCAATTTGGAAATATAGCTCCCGGTGCTAGGAGACCACTTGGTGATTATGCTAGATCAGTCTATAACTAAGGCTTATCGAGTGTGAGACCACATACTGTTGTAGAGAACAATTTTGACCTGAAGCAAGGGTTGCTTCAAACCCTCCAAAACAACTGTGTCTTTAGAGGAAAGATGAACAAAGATCGAAACAATCATCTGATGGACTTGGAAGAGATTATGAACACTTTCAATATAATGGTGTGTCATAAGATGCAGTGTACTTAAGGGCATTCCCCTTCACTCTCAAAGATGATGAAAAGCACTAACTTCGAAGCTTGCCTAATGGATCGATTAGAACATGGGATGAGATAACCAGAAAATTTCTTGACAAATATTTCTCATCAGCTAAGACGGGCAAGGTTAGAAGGGAGATTCATAACTTTTTTCAGAACGAGACTAAAACTGTGTTTGAAGCTTGGGAGAGGTTCAAAGAAATAGTGCGTAAGTGTCAGCATAGTGGAATAGAACTTTGGATGCAACTCCAGGATTTTTGGGATGGATTGACACCAATTGCACGCGGAACATTGAGCAACGAAGCTAGAGGTCCGTTTATGAAAAAACTCCAGGGGAGATAGTCACTATTCTAGATAAGTTGTCTGTGGATACAAATCAGTGGCCCTATGAAGTTGCTGAAAGATGAAGAACAACGGGTGTTCACCAAGTTGATGCTAACACATCTGTGCAGGTACAGCTTGATGCCATGGCAAAGGAAATAAGGAAGCTAACTTTAGCTTCAATACACAGTGAGCCTCCTGCAGCATGTGACATATGTGGAAGAGGACACCCTACTCATGAGTATCAAGCCTCGATCGAGGAAGTTAATGTTGTTGGTAATTACAATTTCAATGCAATGGGTCCGAAACACCCCGATATTTCATGGAGTTCACCTGAGGGTACAGCAAATGCATGATAACAAAATAACTCCAGATTTCAAGGAGCTCCTGGTTTTGTAAATCAGAAGAGGAAGTGGTTTCAGCCTCAACAACCAATTCAATCTGGGTTAGAAGATCTGATGAAGTCATTCATTATCAAGACAGATGAGAGATTACATGCTTATGGTGTAGCTATTAAAGAACTTGGGGACAGGTTTGCGAAGTTTGGAGAGACAAGTGGGACTAATTGCAACTATATTATCCGAGAGAATCCCAGGTACTCTACCAGCTGATACTGAAAATAATCCCAAATAAACGGTAAATGTTGTGACCTTGAGAAGCGGACAAGTGTTGAAAGATCCCACTCGAATTCACAAAGAAGCTGCGCCTAAAAAAGAAAGTGGGAAGGAGCTGAAAATTGAAGATGATA
>AWOL01S0032597.1:18095-56052 GCA_000715115.1 Nicotiana otophora
GATGCCTTGGATAAGGTCAAGATTATTCAGGATCGACTTCGCACAGCTCAGTCCAGGCAGAAGAGTTATGCCGACCACAGAGTTCGTGATGTTGCATTCATGGTCGGGGAGAGAGTGTTGCTTCGGGTATCACCCATGAAAGGTGTAATGAGGTTCGGAAAGAAGGGCAAGTTGAGCCCTAGGTATATCAGACCTTTTGAGATTCTGGAGAGAGTGGGAGAGGTGGCTTACAGGCTTGCGTTGCCACCTAGTTTATCAGTAGTTCAACCGATATTCCATGTGTCCATGCTTCGAAAGTATCATGGCGATCTGTCCCATGTGTTAGATTTCAGCTTTGTCCTGTTGGACAAGGATTTGACTTACGAGGAGGGGCCGAAGGCTATTGTAGCCCAGCAAGTTTGCCAGTTGAGATCAAAGAGTTACTCTTCGGTTCGAGTGCAGTGGAGAGGTCAGCCTGTTGAGGCAGCTACTTGGGAGTCCGAGTCCGATATGCAGAGTAGATATCCCCACCTTTTCACCAGCCCAGGTACTTTTCTATGTCCGTTCGAGGATGAACGGTTGTTTAAGAGGTGGAGAATGTGATGACCCAAAATATCATCTTATGGAGAGATGTCAGTTTGAAGCTAAGCAGGTGGGTTATCACCTGCGAGTTAAACTACGGATGTGCAGTCATTATAATGTTGAGCGTAAAGTTAATTTCTACTAGCGGAGTGTATGTGTTGAGATTTGAATTTGAATCCGGGTGAGAAAGTTGACTTGACTGTCAAGAGAATAATTGCCCGCTTAGCGGATGATTGAGGTATTTTATGGTTGGTGTTGCATGAGCCTGTGAAGAATTTTGTTGAATCTCACTGCAGTATCATGGCACAAATACAGTATGGGTGTTGTGAGTTATTAAATGAAATGATCTATGGCTTTGAGCCAAGTGGGGGAGCCTACTATTGATGGTTTGATTTCATAGTTATATGTTAAATTTTAGTTTTGGTCTGAGACATACTTGTAGATCAGTTATGAATGTAGAGGTTAAGATTGGGGATGACTCGAGTAAGGAAATTCCTGGATACGGGTTATATTACACTTTATGAAAATATGAAAATCATGGAATGCTTAAGTTGTTATTTGAAGGATGTAGTACGCACGAAGTATGAATTTGATGGGTGGTGTTAAAACAGGGTTACTTCTTTGAGTGTTGTTGTGCTAATGGGGCACGTGTCTTTCAGCCCGTTTGGGCGGTGCAATTTAGATTTGAGATAAGTGGGTGACTCCCGAGAAAGTTCTAATGGGTTCAAGATTTATATATGGCAATCAAGAATTTTTCCGGATTGGTGTGTGGATAGAATCTGAGTTTTACATTTAATGGTATCAGACTTGCGGTAATTCTGTATGACTATGGATTCTACAGTCCAGCATAAGAAAGGTAAAAGAACAATTTTAAATTCATATAAAGTTTTTTCAGAGTGGGCGTTTCAGTTGTGGTACTTATGGGGGTGCTTAAGAAGATTACAGTAATTATGGGCCTTAGGGCGGTGTGGTTTTATATTAGGATATCTTGTAGTGAGCTTTGGGTAAGGATTGTGGAGTTTTGACAAGGAGAAGTGTCAACTTGAGGATAATTCAGAAGAAACTCAGAAAAAATAGAACGACTGGTAGTAGGCTAGACAAGTGTGGTAATGGTATGATCGGTTACCTATGATGTGGTGAGACTCTACAAATGTTTTGGTGGCAATATTCTTTGGTTTGGTGACCTGCGTGGCTTGGTAGAGTTAGGGAGATTCAGCTCTAATGGCTTGGTTATGTGTAAATAGATTTCAAAGTGTTCTTGATGGTTTCTACCATGGTTTGAACCGAATATTTTTCTTTACCGATGTGGGGAAACGTATTGTGTATTGTCATTTCCTCCTGGAAGGAAGCAAGAGAAAGGTTTCTAACTAACCAGGTATGTAATTTGCTGGTGACTCAGAGTTCATAATGAGATTCTTGTGCTTATCACATGATGGCATAATAGATTTGGTGTGTTGTGTGGGATTAAGATTTACATCTACAAGTTGGCAGTTCAGTCTTGAAGGGAAGGTCAAGAATTTTGGACAGCATGGTCAGTTTCAGATATTTAGGTGAATGTTATAACTGCTCGGTAATCCCTGAGAAGGGTGCATATTTTAGAAGGCGCATAGTGTTTTGACTTACGGATGTTCATCGGTATTGCGGTACTCACCTGGTTGATAGACTGTTGATATTCTAGTTATTGCTATATGGCACAGAAAATCTTTGGAAGAATTCCTCATGGCATGATTGTGCATGAGAGATGTGTTAGTCATTCAAATGCTAGAGTTGGGATCAGTTATGATGATTCATGCGTCCTATGAATTTGGAGACTAGGAGTTCTCAAAAGCATATTGTTTCAAGGTTGTGACCTATTTGAAGTGAATATTTTATTTAAATCCAGTGGAGGCGCTAGTTGCGTTAATTATTTGGTACAGCTACGCGCTATGAGTGCGTATATATGTGAGGTTTGAGCCCATGTGTGAGAATCGGGGTAAGTATTCATACTCGGAAGAATGCTTAGGCTATGATATGCCTAGAGCTGATTGTTAAGCATAAAGTTATAACATTTCTCGTGTTCTTACCTTTATTGAGAACTATCTGGGATACACTTGAGGTTACAAAGAGGATAATTCCCTGAATAAATGGGGTAGTTACTATTTCTGCGTTAAATTGCCAATTTGAAGTGTGGTAGCAGACTTTGCACATGCTTACACTATGGCGTGTTATTTATACCGATCCAGGAGCATGAGAATCTTATTTCATTATCATATACAAGTGTGCTTGTTTAATTGCTCATGTATGATATGCTGGGACTGGAGGTCTGTCACCATGCCAGGAGATTCATATTATTGACACGTGAGTTGTCTGTATCGTGTGTGAGAATTTTATTTCTTTGATACTTTATCGGATTTCATTGCTTTCCTTCCTCTACGATAAAAATTACATGAGCAACGTATTTGAGGAATTGTGTACATGCGCCTACGGTTATCCTCTTCACGAAATTTGAGGAGTTGGTTGTAAATATTAGGTTGTGGTGGTGCTAGCTGAACTTGCGAAATAGTTCTCTTCTTTGAGATATTTTCTATTTTTGGGTGCACAGATTGCACAGTTTTTGGCTTGAGATATATTGGTGTGGCGTGTATATGGAATAGTTGTGTTTGATAATACAAGGTCATCGGACCTAGAATGTATACTATCGGATTTGATAATGGTATATTTGGGAGGATGTTATCGAAAGTCGACTTAGAGAGTGATTATGGTTCTGGTTGGGGCGAGAGAGCTCCATGAGTAGTTGGTCTGGTAAGTGGTTATGAGATTCCACGTGTTTCTTTAATTATCAGCAGTGTACGAAGGTTTTGGGAATGAGGTTTTATTTGATATGAGGTTTAATACTAGTACCGGGTTGGTTTTGAGTAGTTAATGTGATCGAAAATTGTGTTGCGAGTATGCGAGTTGTGTAGTATATTATATGACTATATCTAGGGTCATGGTTATGGCTTGATACAACTTGTTCAAACTTATATAGTGTGTAGGTGTGAGACTCGGGTCTTGTAAGAAATTCTGGATGTTGGAAATTGGGTTCTAAGTTTTACGGACTAAGATTAAAGTAATGATCTTCAATTATGTTGTGTTGTCAGGCCTATAGGAATAGAATGGCGTGGGATAACCACCGAGCATGTGCGTGGTAAGATGGAATAATGATTAGATGGCTTGGAAACAACTCTTGGCACGTTAGAGGACGAACGTATGTTTAAGTGGGGGAGAATGTAACGACCCGACTTGTCGTTTTGAGTAATTACTCTCCTTTCTACTATTTGAAGTCTTGAATAGCTTCATATGATGTATTATGACATGTGTGAATCGTCAGTTTTGATTTTTCAGGTGTTTCGGGATTAGTTCGGAAAAATGAATTTCATGTTGGAAGCTTAAATGAAAAAGGGTTCACCGGAGTTTGACTTTTGTGCAAACAACCCTGGAATAGAGTTTTGATGATTCCAACAGCTCCGTATGGTGATTTTGGACTTAGGAGCGTGTCTGGAAAATTATTTGGAAGTTCGTAGTTAAATTAAGCTTGAAATGACAAAAATAGGAAAATTGAAGGTTGAAAGTTTTACTGGGGAGTTAATCTTTTGATATTGGGGTCAGAATCCGATTCTGAAAATTTGGAATAGGTCTGTTATGTCATTTATGACTTGTGTGCAAAATTTGAGGTCAATCGGACTTGATTTGATAGGTTTTGTCATCGAATGTAGAATGTTCTGACGTTGTTTCTGCGAGCATAAGTGGTATCACATTAAGAAAATGAGCTCCAAATTTGGTTTTGATTGAAGCATTAGATCCGTATCGAAATTACGGAGCCATAGCAAAAAGAATCGTCGAATTCGGACATCGTATGAGAGGTTTATGCCCATTTCCGTGTCGGAAAAGATTTCCTGTCGTCGCGAGCGCTCAGGGTAGCGTGGGGCGCTAGCCATGGCACTGGAAAATGTTGGGATTCTGGTAAGTGCGCCATACGCAACGCCCCACGCTACCTGTGGCGCTCGAAAACACCAGAGGCTCTATAAACGGGGTTTTTGGCCATTTTTGTCAAAAAAAGAGTTGGGGAGCTTGGTTTAGGTGATATTTGGGCAATTTTCACGGGTAAATATTGGGGTAAGTATTCCTTATCCTATATTGATTATGTTTCATGATTCCATATTCCTTTACATCATGAATTCGTGAATTTATGAAAGAAAAATCAGATTTTTATAAAATCTTCCAAAAATATAAAATGAAGATTTGAAGGTCAATCCGATGTCGGAATTCGATAATTTTTGTATGGTTGAATCATATCAAAACGGGTGTTCGTATTTCGTGAGTTTTTTCGGATATTGATATATGGGTCCCACTGTTGAGTTTTGAATTAATTTCGGATTTTTATTGTGAAATTTAGCATTTTCATATGGAATTGATTCCTATACCTCGTGTTGATTGTATCGAATTATTTTGACTAAGATTCGAGGCGTTCGGAGGCCGAATCAAGAGGAAAAGGTTTATTGGAATAAATTATTTGCTCGGATTGAGGAAAGTAACTCTTCTAATCTTAGAGCTGAGGGTATGAACCCCAATTATACGTGATATATGTTTGGTGTTGAGGTGACGCACATGCTAGGTGACGGGCATGTGGGCGTGCACCGTTTGAACTGTGACCCTGTTATTCCTGTGGTACTGTGTATTTATCGGAACTTATCTGTAATCATGAAATCTCTACGTACAAGAGTTACCGAGTTGTGACTCGTGTCAGAAATAATGCTTAGGCAAATGTTGGTATTATTGGGACCCATGGAGGTCATTTCTACTGTCCATTTATTTGTTTAAATTGTAAATTCATACTCAGTCATGTTCATTCATTTTATATCATCTCTCAGTCTCTGTTGCTATTTATTGATTCATCATATCATCATTTTTGGGCTAGTTTCATGACATTGTGAGCCCGAGAGACTAGAAAGATTGATGACTGAGTGAGGCCGAGGGACTGATTGTGAGGATACTTATGGGATCAGGATGCACATCGCAGCAGACCATAGTGGCTTTATATACTTTATTATTATGGAATAGGGTTGCATGCCACAGCATGCCAGATTGGCTTATTATAACACGTGAGTTGTCCGTGCGGATACAGATATTGATACTATAGCACGTGAGTTGTCTGTGCAGCACGTGAGTTATCCGTACAGATTATAGCGCTTGGGCTGAAGGAGCCCCTCCGTAGTCTGTATACACTCTCAGTGAGCGTAGGTACCTACTAAGTGCGACGAGTGCCGAGCGATTGGGAGGATTGAGTGACTGTGAGGACTGAGTGACTGGGAGGATTGAGTGACTGGGAGGATTGAGTGAAATGATACTCTGAGAGTATGCATATGGTTTTATCACTGAGTTGCATCGCATTAACATGCACACTTGACATACAAGCATAGAGATGCATTTTTCTCTTTTTGTACGGTATCACGTCATTCATGACTTCTCACACATATTGGCATATGGGCATATTGATGCATTTTTCACTCGCTGTGTGGAAAGAAAATGAAACATCTTATTTATTGTTGAAAGAAATTTTGGAAAAATTACTGTTTTCAAACTTACTCATATTTTTGGCAAATTCGATAAAAGACTTGAGTTTTCACTGATACACTTGAAAGGCAGAGCTATTTTCATAAATCATGATTAAGTTGAGCATGTTATTGTTGAATTATTACGTGTTCTGCTTTAAATTATATTTTTATGAAATATAGTTGGCTATTGGTGTTGGACCCCGACTTGTGTTCCAGCTCGTCACTTCTTTCGACGTAAGGTTAGGTTTATTACTTATTGAGTGCATCGGGTCGGTTGTACTCATACTACACTTGTGCACCTTGCGTGCAGATATTGAATGTTGATGTTGATGTGATTGACGAGAGCTGGATTTGAAGATGTACCTGTATTCCAGTCATAACTGCCTCTTGTTCATGGTAGCCTTAGATTTATAAGAATCTGTTTATGTGCATTTTGAACAGATGATGTATTTATTTCATACCAGTTTTGTAAATTCTAATATTAGAAGCTCATGATTTGTACTACCAGCTCTTGGGGAGTTTAATAGAGTAAGTTAAATATTATTTGAATCAGATATTTGTAAATTGGCATACCTAACGGGTTAGGTTAGGTGCCATCACAGCTAGTTGGATTTTGGGTCGTGACAATATTATTTTTCAAAATTAACCTATGTACAATGGAATATCAATTTTAACTTAGTCTATTATATATACAGTGACACTAATATACGTAAGAAATAATAAACTTGACAACAAACATGTATGGTAGAAGGCCATTTGGTATTAAAGTATTTAAGTATTCTATCTTGGTAGTAATTATTGGTATTATTTTCTGCTTAGTCAAAAACTGAAAAATATTTTATTTTTATTATAAAATTTTTGCAGTCAACCTTTTATTTAGTTGATCAACATATTCATTTCTACTAGCTAGGATGTCTTTTTAATTCTATAATGCGATTTGCACAAATTGCGTTTCAATCTAATGATAAAAATATTTCTCTTACTAAATGCACTGCTATTACCATTGGGATTGATAACCAAAAAGTTCATGAAAAACCAAATCATCTTTTATTGGATGCTCTTCTTCGTTTCCGACAGGAAGCAAGAAGACACTGAATACTGGATCTGGTCTTACTTTATATTTTTTGTCAGTTGAATCTTTTTCATTTGAGGCCAGAAGTATAACTTTAGCAAGCTAGCTTTTACAGTCTCTGCTTTTGTCGATTTTGGAACTACTGGTAATACTTGATAGAAATCACCTTCCAAGCCATTAATTTTCCACCAAACGGTTTATTAATAAGAACTCCGGACAATTATTTTGATCGTTTGACACTTTGCCATAAGTGTTCATCCCATATTATCAATTTTTTTTCTTATAATTTTAGCACCATTTCTCTGCTTTGATATATTTGTGATGGTTATTTAAGTTGTTTGAAGAGATATATCAAATCGAAAGTGGGTGGCCTCACAATAAAATCATTGTTGGTACAGCACTTGCTATTATTGCTAACAGTTTCATGCCTCTTTATATGATATTTGCAACTAATTCATGACATAGAAATATTATTTCGATTCGGTCGAAGGCATCTACAAAGAATAATCTCGTTATACCAGAGTCGACTCTTTATAATATAGTACTGAAAGCTTATTTTTGAATATGATTTAGCTTCGATTGTGCTCCTTCCGTCACTTGTATAGCATTTTGATTCTTAATAATGTACTAACCTTTTTATTTTGTATTTTAACGCTCTTTTTATGGAATAAATTTGTAACAACCCGGCCGGTCGTTTTGAGTATTATAACCTTATTTTTCCATTTACTGATTATTTTATGCTTAATTGTGATTATGTGATTTGTCGAGAAAGTTTCGGAATGAATTGGAACCCTTAGTTCCAAGATTTAAGTTTAAGTTGAAATAGTTGACCGGATGTTGACTTATGTGTAAACAACTCCAGGATAGAGCTTTGATGATTCCAACAGCGACGCATGGTGATTTTGGACTTAGGAGTATGTCCGAAAATTTATTTGAAAGTACGTAGTTGATTTTGGCTTGAAATGGCGAAAGTTGGAAATGGAAGGTTTGAAAGTTTGACCAGGAGTTGACTTTATTGATATTGGGGTCGGAACCGAGTTCTGAAAATTTTGATAGGTCCATTATGTCATTTATGACTTGTGTACAAAATTTGAGGTCAATCGGACGTGATTTGATAGGTTTCGACATCGAATATAGAAGTTGGAGTTTATTAGTTTTTATTAGGCTTGAATTGGGTGCGATTCGTATTTTTAGCGATATTTAATATAATTTGAGTCATCGACTAAGTTTGTATGATGTTTTAGGACTTGTTGGTATATTAATTTGGATATGTGATTTTTCCATAATATGCTACTGTTGCCATTTGTTTTGGTTAGTTTAAATGTCCATTACCATTTGATCATACTATTTTAATGAATATTGGGGATGTGATTAGTTATTATAATCGGGTTTGTAGAGAATTTTTTTTAGTTTTTAAGCCTTTAACATATGGGTCAAAATTAATTCATAGTATTATGTTTAGACTTAAAGTTTGGAGTTGCAACTTAAATGGACTGTGTGATAATGGGCTTTGAATTGAAGTTGAGCCATGATCGTTTAATCAAAACCAAAAAGAGGATTATGGGTAGATATCATTACTTGGGCCATTTGACTGACCAAACAGTAGGGAGCCCAAGGAACTCCTCTTTGAAATCAAAGTGGGCCGCGAGGTCATTGGAATACACTAATCATCTTCTGCCCTGGTCCGAAGAAAACTACATAGTATAAAGAACTCTTATGATTTCAGATAGTTAATATTATATACTTTTTTCAAAAATAATTTCATAATTCATGTTCTTACAATAATCTCAAAATAGTTTAAGAAGAATAACTCACAAATCGTTAATATGCTTTTAGGTACACTCTTAATGTCAAATTATCATGATTATGTATACGTTATCGTGACATAATTATGATTTTTAAAATTAAAACCAAGGTATGCGTTCGCGTAACTTTGTATAAAATAATCTTAAATTAATAAAGTGTTATTAGTCGTGCACACGTACGCGTGGTATGACTTTGACATACCAAACAAAACGAATACACGTACGCGTGATTCGTTTCAAGATAATTCCATAATTACAAATAGCATGCAATTAAAAGCGGTAAAAGATAAAAATATAAAATATGTCTAAAACATGTAATAATAAAATAATATAAGCCAAAAAGAGTCAATAAAGCCACCGTGCTAGAACCACGGGACTCAGAAAATGGCTTACACCTTCTCTCTGGTCAACAGAATTCCTTACCCAGACTTTGTTTTCGCAGACCAATAATAAGTAGAGTCAATTTCCTTTTGATTAGGGATTCAATAAGGTGACTTAGAACACCAAAACTCAATTTCAAGTGGCGACTCTGTAAATAAAATAATCCCTATAAAAATTTGTCACTTTAATTGAAAAAAGTTTTTAACCCACAACAATCCATTACATATCTTTTGGGGTAAAAAGGAAGTGTGACAAACGCTGCTGAGGCGTTGGTCAACCCAAAAGACATCATGAGAAATTCATAGTGACCATAGCGGGTCCTTCATGTCGTATCCGAATCCCGAATCTTCAACTGATGATACCCACACCTCAAATCAATCTTAGAGAACACCCTCGCTCCCTGAAGCTGGTCAAATAAATCATAAATACGTGGCAAAGGATACTTGTTCTTGATTGTAACATTGTTCAACTGCCTGTAGTCAATGAACATCCGCAGAGTACCGTCTTTCTTTTTCACAAATAGAACTGGTGCACCCCAAGGCGACACATTATGCCTAATAAACTCCTTATCAAGAAGTTTCTGAAGTTGCTCTTTCAATTCTTTCAACTCAGCTGGTGCCATACGATACAGAGGAATAGAAATGGGCTGAGTGCCCGGCACCAAGTTAATACCAAAGTCAATATCCCTGTCGGGTGACATAACCGGCAGGTCTGCAGGAAATACAACTAGAAAGTCTCGCACTACCGGTACAGAATCAATAGTAGGAGTGTCTGCATCAACATCTCTCACAAAGGCCAAATATGAAAAACACTCCTTCCCGACCATCCGTTGGGCCTTCAAATAAGAAATTACCCTACTGGAAACATAATCTAGAGAACCTCTCCACTCGATCATCGGCTACCCCGGCATCGCCAACATCACGATTTTAGCGTGACAGTCCAGAATAGCATGACATGGAGATAACCAATCAATACCCAAGATTACGTCGAAGTCAACCATACTAAGCAATAAGAGATCAACTCTAGTCTCCAATCCCCTGATAGTTACCATACACGACCGATACACGCGGTCCACAATAATAGTATCGCACAACGGCGTTGATACATGAACAGGTAAAACTAAGGACTCACAGGGCATATCCAGATAACGAGAAAAATATAATGATACATACGAATATATGGAACCAGGGTCAAATAATATGGAAGCATCTCTGTAGCACACTGAGACAATATATATGATCACTGCATCAGAAGCAACGGTATCTGGCCTAGCAGGAATAGCATAGAATTGGACCTGACCGCCACCTGATCGGCCTCCCCTTCTTGGGTGACCCATAGCTGCCTCAGCCCCTCCCTAAGCTAGCTGGGTGGGTGGTGGAACTGCCGGTGCTGGAACCATTGGTCAAGAACTCTGTTGTGGAGCCCCACTCAACAATCTAGGGCAATCTCTCTTGATATCATCCAAGTCTCCGCACTCGAAACAACCCCTCCTCTAACGGATTTATTGCTCCTGATAACTTGAGGAATTGCCTGTAGAAACCTAAGAAGATAAGGCATGGTGATAACTTTATGCTGGTAGTGCACTGAATGAAGATTGGCCTTAGCGAGCACTATAAGAACCGTGGCTAACTGATGCACCACGCTGAGCTGAACGAGTCGTCTGAGCGGTCCTATAAGGATGAACCCTACTGTGGTAGGATTGTCCCCCCAGAAAGAACACCGCTAGAATTACCCGGACCGCGATATCTCTTGGTCTCCCTCTCCTTACTCTCTTAAATACGGACCATCTTTAGCCGCCTAGTACTATCAACCACTTCATCGAATTTAGCACCTGCTACATTCCCCAAAGTCATAACAAAACGAAACTGCTGGTTGAAGCCATTAATGAACCTCCTGATTCTCTCCCTTTCAGTGGGAACCAACCAAACTGCATGACGAGCCAATTCTGAAAACCTCATCTCATAATGAGTCATGGACATGTCCTCTTGACATAGATGCTCGAACTGCCTGTGCAGCTCCTCTTTGCGGGTCTGTGGCACAAACTTCTCCAAGAATAATACGGAGAACTCATGTCATGAAAGTGGTGCTGCACCAACTGGTCTGCTCCTCTCATAAGTCTCCCACCATCTGAAGGCTGCCCCGGTCAGCTGAAAAGTAATAAATAAAACCCCACTGATCTCTAAAATACCCGTTGTTCGAAGAATCTACTGGCATCTGTCCAAGAAATCCTGAGCATCCTCTTACTGTGCCCTACTGAATAATGGAGGCTTGAGTCTCTTAAACCTCTCTAGTCTCTTAAACCTCTCTAGTCTCTTCTACTCCTCATCATTCATAATAGGACCCATCTGGGCTTAAGCAGCTGCAACCGACTGTACTGGTAGTGCCCCTGATATCTGAAGTCCCTACACTACCTGCTCTAGAGAACGGGTGACAGAGGTATGAGTACCTCCTCCGGCCTGAGAAGTGGTTGGTGCGGCCTGAGCCGTAACCACCTGAACAAGGCCAGTGCAAACAGTCAATATCTGGGCCAAACCCTCCTGAAGTCCTGGAATCATAATAGGAATGGCTAGTGCCTGAGCTGGTCCCGTCGGCTCAAATGTATCTGGAACCTGGTCTTGAGGTGGAGCAACTGGTGGTTCTACAAGTACTGCTCTAACTTATGTACGAGCTACACCTCGGCCTCTACCATGACCCCGACCTCTTGTGGCCCTAACTGGCGGTACTGGTGGTTGACTGTCTGATCCGGTAGTACGTGTCCTCACCATCTACGATAGAATAGAATAACAGAAATTTAGTTTCCGGAATCAACAAATTCGCACGACAGAATACAAGAAGGTAAAATTTGCCTAATGGTTCGGCAGCCTCTCGAAGATAAGTACATACGTCTCCGCACCGATCCGCAAGACTCTACTAATTCTGTTCATGACTTGTGAGACCTATGTAACCTACGCTCTGATACCATCTTGTCACGGCCCAAAATCTCATATGTCGTGGTAGCATTTTTCTTAATACTAGGCAAGCTGTTAACCTCAATAAACCATCAATTACTTTAAGTTTGAAAACATCACAAATAAAGTTAAGAGTAAAATCCCACAATTTCTTATACAAAATACTGTCTTTATACAATACACTCCCAAAATTCGGTGTCACTAAGTACATAAAAATCTAAATGACCACACAGTCTGACTGATAAAATACTGTCTGAAAATATAGAACAGTATAAATAACTAAAAGGAAAGAGAGATCCAAGGTCTGCGGACGCCAAAGCAACTACCTTGATAGTCTCCAATAGATAAATCTCCAAAATCTAGCAATCGCCGTGTCCGGAAGCACCTGGATCTACACACGAGGTGCAGGGTGTAGTGTGAGTACCACCAACTCAATATGTATCGCAAATAAGCAGGGCAAGGTAAGAGAAGCTTAATGTGTTGAAATCAATAGTTAAATCAGTACAACTTTATCCTTTTTTTAACATAATATGAGATTTAAAGCTAGCCCCTAAGGCTTCGTGATACGAAAATCCGTGTATGCATGTGCGCTGGTTCTCAACTACCCTGCTCAATTATGGCATGTAGGAGAAAGAAAATAAGTAAATCAGATAAATGATCAAGAAAATACAAGTTTCACATTGCACGGACAACTCACGTGATGCACAGACAACTCACCTGCTGCACGGACAACTTACGTGCTAACAATAGAATCTGCACAGACAACTCATGTTCGACACGGACAACTCACGTGTCAATAATATCAATATATAGATCCGCACAGACAACTCACATACTGCACGGACAACTCATATTCCAAAAATATCAATATATGGATCCGCACTAACAACTTATGTGCTGCACGGATAACTCACATGCCAATACCATAATCCACCCTGCATAGCCGTAGGCCCCTGTCCAAAATATCAAACTGAAGCAATAAAGCAAGCGTACAGGTATATAATGAATGAAATAAGATTATCATATCCCTAGACTGGTGTAAAAAACATGCTAAAGTTTAGGCATGTGCAAAGTGTGTAATCGTAGCTCAATCCAAAAATTTCATCAATAAAAAACATTTATCAAGTTCGTCCAGGGACTGAACCTCTAAGTAGACTCATCATGGCTCAATTAGATCACATAAACTGTTACCACATGTTAGCTATCGAAGCTCGAAGCTTAACAATCATTTCTAGGCTTATAGGAGCCCGAGCACAACCCAAACATAAATATACAACCCAGGTTCCCGCATATGGGACCATCCCCACACATTTTAGCACCCCAAAAGCACGTGGCTATCATAATAATTCAGGCAACTGGTCCCTCAACCGAGTTTAAATAAGATACTTACCTCAAGTAATACGAATCACTCTGCTAGCAAGCCCTTACCTCGCGAATCGGCCTCCGAACGCCTCGAATCTAGTCCCAATTAATTAGATACAGTCAACACAAATTATAGGAATTAATTCCATATGAAAATACTACATTTCTCAAATAAATCTGAAATGCAACCCAAAAATCAATAGTAGGGCCCACGTCTCAGAACCCGACAAATGTTACAAAATATGAACACCCATTCAACTACGAGTCCAACCATACCAAAATTTTCAAATTCCGACATCAACTCGACCTCCAAATCTTAAATTCTTATTTTGAAATCCCTAGGCCCAAATTTTCGAATTACACCTCAAAAGTATGTAATCTAGACGGAATACTCAATGATAATTCAATATATTGACTAACAATGATCACAAGTGACTTACCTCGAGAATTCCCTCTGAAATATTGCCCTCAACCGAGTGTTTGAAGTCCAAAAATGAGAAAGAATCTCGGAACCCCTCATTTTAACACTGCCAATGTTTCCACTTCTGCGGACAAAAATCCGCTTCTACGAAGCATCCACCCCTCTTGCCTTTCTGCTTCTGCAATCGCACACTCACAGGTGCGACTCCGCTTCTATGGTCCACCTGCCCGCTTTTGCGACCACTGCCTCAGTCAAGCCTAGCCACTTCTGCGACGCCCATCTCGCTTCTGCGAGCTCATACTTACGAGCAAGATTCCGCAGGTGCGATTGCACCAAAAGGCAAAAATTTCCAGAATTTCACCAATTCTAATTTTCGATCCGTTAACCATCCGAAATCTACTCAGGACCTCGGGACCTCAAGAAATAATAAAAAGAGAAAAATATGGAACCTTCACACTGACTTATTTCTCCAAAATAGAAAGTGACCTTTTCTGGACCACGGACCTTGACTCTCAAACGGAAACCTCAAATGACCTCTCAAACCAAGAGCTTCGAGCTTGAACTCAACTAGACTATTTTGGATGAACTCGACAACAGTATTTTTGCTACTTTTTGAGCTGCTTCCTTGATTTTAGGTGAAACTCGTGGCTGGTTTTGATGGTGTAACGCAGCTGGGCTATTGGAGCTACGTTAGAGGAAGTTTTTAGGTGGTTAAAGGGTGATTTACGAACTATTTTTGGAGCTGAGTTCGGGTTATTTTGCTGCTTCCTTTGACTAGATTTTGTTGTGTTTTGGGCTGGAGTTCGGCTGGTTTTCAGAGTTGATTCACTGCTATTTTTGGTGGTTAAAAGTGCAAAAATATCCAGTCTTCGTGGCTGTTTTAAAGAGATTTAAGGAGTTGATTTTGATGGATTTGTGGTTGTTTCACATTGCAATGCAGCTGGTTTTTGAGGTTGTTTCCACTACAGTTTTGGGCTGGGTTTTTGCTCGTTTTATGGGCAGATTTTTGGGGTTGTTTTAAAATGATGTTTTCAGGTGGTATTAGTGTAAAGTGACGTGAGGGAGTTAAGGGAAAATGGGTAAAGGTGTGCTAGTGTAAAGTGACGTGAGGGAGTTGGGGGAAATGGGAAGTAAGGTATTGGTGAGATGAGTGAGATATAATTTTCTTAAGTAACACCTATAAAAGGTGAAATAAGAGCTAAAATATATAGATTAAACTTAAAATATATTTACATACTAAAATGGGGTAAAAAATTCAAACATGGTCAAAAATTAGGTGCTCACAGCATGCCCCTCTTTACTTGAAGACATGAAGTGTTTTCAGGAAAATAAAGATGAGCGATATGACTATTTTTTTGCCATACCATTATTCAAAAGGGAAGAGATAAGAGAGAAGAGTGCAACCGATTCCTGATTTTGGACGGCCTACATATCCCAGATTATAAGGGAATCAGGTCGCGTGTAGTTCAAGGAGAATGGTGGAATGATGAGTTGCATAGTTGTATGAGGTTCCGTCAAGGCTCAGGTCCGTGGTCCTGTTATTACATCAAGATCAAAAGAAACTAAATAAGCCTATTAGCTATCAGTTACAAGATTCCTATCTATAAGTCTTCTAAAACTTGATATTGAGTCTTGACTGGCTCTTGGCGCAGACGCTGATCTGAACCTTGATGCTATCTAGCTGCAGGTGCTAGTTCATTCTTCTACGGCTTCTTCTGATCAAAACGGGAAATGTAAAGATCGTAACTTCAATCGTCTTGGGCAGTCCATAACCTTTCCATCTACTTCTTCATTTGGATTCACTGCTTCTTTTTGTTTTTGGATTGAGACTTCTTCTTTTGGTCATCTCGAACCCTTTGCCTCGGGGTAAAACCTGCTCAGACACCAAAACAAACAAACGAATGAAATTTTTCTGCCCTAGTTTTCACTAGGAAAATTTCATGAGTTATTGTAACAAAACTCTAAACTACTTCTTTATTGAAAGCAATGAAAGATCAGGACTGGTATACCCTAGGAAAACATGATTCTTTGGGTATGTGTAAACTATATATAATGATATCAGGGAGTGGTGTACACTGCATTTAAGATCAGATCAACTAGGTATTGGTGTACCCTACATTGGAAAATACAGATAGGAATTGGTGTACCCTATACTGGTAAGGAGACTAGGGAGTGGTGACCTTATGTCTAAAATATAGTCAACTAGGGAGTGGAGACCCTATGTTGGAAAAGGAGACAAGGGAGTAGAGACCCTATGTCTAAAATAACATCAACTAGGGAGTGGAGACACTATGTTGGAAAAGGAGACTAAGGAGTGGAGACCGTATGTCTAAAATAACATAAACTAGGGATTGGAGACCCTATGTTGGAAAAGTAGACCAGGGAGCGGAGACCTTATGTATAAAAATAAAAATCAACTGGGGAGTGGAGACCCTATGTCTAAAAATAAAATCAACTAGGAAATGAAGACCCTATGTTGGAAAAGAGACTAGGGAGTGGAGACCCTATGTCTAAAATAACTTCAACTAGGGAATGGAGACCCTATGTTGGAAACGAAACTAGGGAGTAGAAACCCTATGTCTAAAATAACATCAACTAGGGAGTGGAGACCCTATTTCTAAAATAAAATCAACTAGGGAGTAGAGACCCTATGTTGGGAAAAGAGACAAGGGAGTGAAGACCTATGTCTAAATTAAAATCACCTAGGGAGTAGAGACCATATGTTGGAAAAGGAGGCTAGAGAGTGGAGACCCTATGTCTAAAATAAAATCAACTAGGGAGTGGAAACCCTATGTTGGAAAAGAGACTAGGGAGTGGAGGCCTTATGTCTAAAAATAACATCAACTACGGAGTGAAGACCCTACGTTGGAAATGCAAACTACGGAGTGCAGACCCTATGTTTAAAATAAAATGAACTAGGGAGTGGAGACCCTATGTCTAAAATAAAATCAACTAGGGAGTGGAAACCCTATGTTGGAAAAGAGACTAGGGAGTGGAGGCCTTATGTCTAAAAATAACATCAACTACGGAGTGAAGACCCTATGTTGGAAATGCAAACTAGGGAGTGCAGACCCTATGTTTAAAATAAAATGAACTAGGGAGTGGAGACCCTATGTCTAAAATAAAATAAACTAGGGAGTGGATACCATATGTTAGAAAAGAGACTAGGGATTGGAGACCTTATGTCTAAAAATAACATAAACTAGGGAGTAGAGACCCTATGTTGGAAAAGAGACTAGGGAATAGAGATTCTATGTCTAAAATAAAATCAACTTGGGAGTGGAGGCCCTATGTTGGAAAAGGAGACTAGGGAGTGGGGACCCTATGTCTAAAATAAAATCAACTAGGGAGTGAAGCCCTATGTTGGAAAAGAGACTAGGGAGTAGAGACCCTATGTCTAAAAATAACATCAACTATGGAGTGGAGACCCTATGTTGGAAAAGAGGCTAGGGAGTGGAGACCCTATGTCTAAAATAAAATCAACTAGGGAGTGGAGACCGTATGTTGGAAAAGGAGACTAGAGAGTGGAGACCCTATGTCTGAAATAAAATCAACTAGGGAGTAGAGACCCTATGTTGGAAAAGAGACTAGGGAGTGGAGACCCTATGTCTAAAAATAACATCAACTAGGGAGTGGAGATCCTATGTCTAAAATAAAATCAACTAGGGAGTGAAGACCCTATCTGTAAAATAAAATCAACTAGGGAGTGAAGACCCTATATCTAAAAATAATATCAACTAGGGAGTGAAGACCCTATATCTAAAAATAATATCAACTAGGGAGTGTAGACCCTATGTTGGAAAAGAGACTAGGAATTGAAAACCCTATGTATAAAATAAAATCAACTAGGGAGTGGAGACCCATGTTTGAAAAGAAGACTAGTGAGTGGGGACCCTATGTCTAAAATAAAATCTGCTAGGAAGTGAAGGCTCTATATTAGAAAAGAGACTAGGGAGTGGAGACCCTATGTCTAAAAATAACATCAACTAGGGAGTGGAGACCCTATGTTAGTAAAGAGACTAGGGAGTGCATACCCTATGTCTAAAATAAAATCAACTAGAGAGTGAAGACCCTATGTTGGAAAAGGAGACTAGGGAGTGGAGACCCTATGTTGAAAAAGGAGACTAGGGAGTGGAGACCCTATGTCTAAAATAACATCAACTAGGAAGTAGAGACCCTATGTTAAAAAATGTAGCTAGGTATTGGTATACCCTATACTACCATAATTTTGAACGAACTCTCTTTCTTTCTTTCTTTTTATTTTCTCTTTTTTTATTAAGAGAATGAGTAAAAAGCGAGAAAGAATTTTGATAAGACTTCCCTTTTGGAGTTGTTGCTGCTGCAAAGCTATTTCTAACCCTCGCGCAGTTTCTTTTGGTTGCACCTACATTTTGCAAAGTTTCTTTTTGATTGCACATATCTCCTATTTTTCAAACAAAGAAAAACTGTTAGCTTGAAATGGTGGTTGGTTTTGCGGCCTTGAGTTGTTTCAATCACTTGATCTTGGCCGGCTTCTTTAATGATAATTTTACTTGCCACTGGTTGTTCCCTGAATACCGATTGCACTTCTGGCCCCAGAGAACCCTTGGATTTTTCAAAACTTTTCCATGACAGTTGGTCGCATGGGACTTAACCTTTTTCAACTTTATTTTTCCTTTGTAGGGCTTTCACTTCTGACTTCTTTCTCCCAGTTTTATTTTCAGAGCATTGGGAAACCCTTGACTTTTCAAACCTTGGCAAGACGGTTAGCCACATGGGACTAAACCTTTTCAATTTCATTTTGCACTTACAGGAACTTTAATTTAATTTCCTCCTTATAAGAGTTTTGATTTCGAAGCATCGGCCGCCACGGCTAGTCATGGTCGACTTGATGCCCCTGCCGAGGCTGGATGCCTTTTTTGCATATTAGCTTGTATCGAACGAGAACCCTGTAAATTAGTCTTGCCATCCCTTCTTTGCCTTAATTTTTGGAACAAAGTTAGACCGAAGAGATTCAAAGAAAAACAAAAAAATGGAATGGAAAATGAATTTAAACAAGACATATCCCTTTCGAGGAAAGGTAAGGACTTATCTGGAGTACATGCGGACTTCAATGAACATGACATGCCTTTTGGACTGGATGCCTGATCTGTGTAAATCGTCCGACTCTCAGAAATTCATCACAACTTTTGCCTCAAAACAGAGAAACCTTGCCCAGGACTGTGTTGATGCCCATGGCTGTGAGGATCCTCTTTTCGATCAATGGTGCCCTTTGTGGGTTTTCACCAACTAACCTCTCTCATTTATATTCTCACCATCGCCTTATAGTGCTCTATGCGAGCTTTCACTAACAAGACTCTCTCATTTTAGTTCTTTACTCACCATCGCCTTACAGTGCCCGTGAAGGTTTTCACCAATAAGACTCTCTCATTTTAGTTTTTCTTATTTTGGTTGCATCAGATCCAAGTAACTGTATCCTCCAATTTTCAAAGTTCTTGTCGATTGATCGGAAGGACTTGAAAAGGATTTGGGTGAAAAGAATTCGGATTGACTTACAACTTTGGAACCTTTCAAGTGAAACCATCGCCGAACCATTATAACATCTGCTCCAGTTTCAACTTTTGGGGGAATGTGAATTTTTGTTTTGGTGTGACTGAACCCCAGAGAGAGTCTATCTACGTATCCTTTCGGAATCAAGTCAAACGTGATTCAATGAACTTTATTTTTGATTTTCTTTTGTCTTTTTCTTTCTCTTTTGTTTTTTTTTGTTTTCTTCTACCATTTTTTTTTTGTCTTCTTTGTTTTGGTTTTCTTCTCTTTTTTTTTCATTGTTACTAACATCTTGAGGTTCCAAAGAGGGTAATCAAAGAAAGAAAACCGGCTCAAAGGGTTAATGGTGTTTGGGTAGTAAGAATAAAAGCCTTTGTCATCCCAATCAGAGAACATTAATGCTACATAGATGGTCAAATATAATACCTTTTGACTATATCCGCGTTGACAGTTGTTTCCGGGATATTTCCTTCGTTGCTTCCCAGGTACAACGCTCTACTTTGGCAGTACTCTCGTTACAATGTATGGACCTTTCCGATTTGGAGTCAATTTTCCTTTAGCTTCTTCATGAGGTGGGATGATACGTCTCAAAATGAGTTGTCCTATTTCAAATTTCTTGGGCCGCACTTTCTTGTTGTAGACACGAGCCATTATTTGTTGGTACAACTGCTCGTGGAAAACTATGACCCGTCATTTTTCATCAATCAGTGTCAATTATTCCAATCGGCTCTTGACCCAATCTTTATCCTCAATCTCGGCTTTAACAATGATTCGAAGAGCGGGAATCTCAACTTCGTTCCAATTTTTTATTTATTTTATTACAAGCCTTATCTTCAAAACAATATGTTTCTTGACTCATTATTTCAGGGTCTGACAGTGTTTTAGGATTTGGGCATGAAGTCCGCAAGCATATCATGTCATTAAAATATGCATTAACAGAACTGAAAATAGAATAAAAAGATGACAAGAATAAGAAAAGAGACATTCGTTAAAGATGAAATATTAATTTAATTTATTTGAATTTTTTTTATGATAGAAGGGTTTACATCAGAAAGCAAAGCAGTGAAGTAAAATATCCGGATTATACCCTGAAATAATTCGAAAGCAGAAAAGACAACACGACCGGCTACCGAGATTCCCATATGGAAGAGAACTTTTCAGGTTTGGCGCCCATTTTTTGGTTTCTCTTCTGCCGTGACAATGGATACTATGGCTTCCAATGCTGGATCAAATTCCCCATCATCACAGATCATTCCAACGACTAGTCCATTGTTGTGATTAGGCAAAGGATTTTTTGTTACGTTAGGAACCTCTTCATCCCTATGAACGATTCTTTTAGCTTAAATTAAGTATTCAACTGCCCTTTTGAGGGTCCAACAGTCCTCTATATCATGTCCCACTGCTCTAGAGTGATATTCACATCTAGCATTAGCCCAGTGCGAGGGGGACTCGGAGTTTGGCCGGTTTGGGACCACTGGCTATAACAAACCTAGCCTGACTAGCTTTTGGACAAGCTCGAGTATAAGTCACCAATAAGGGTGAACTGATTCCTTTTGGGAGGCTCTCTTGGGCGAGGATTGTATTCGAGAACATATTGTTGAGGATTATATGGAGCTTGGTAGGGACGGGCATTTCTAGGAGGTGGAGCTCAGTTTTGTGTATAATGTCGTGGCCGCGTGTAAGGTTGCGCGTTCATCACCGCATAGGGAGGCGGTGCCACGGCATAAGCAGCATCTTGATGGGGATAATAGTATTGTGGGACCTGAGGAAGAATATATGATTGGTTGAATGACCTGTGGGCTCCCCTCGAGCTTGAAGCCATCATGGCTCCCTCTTCCCTTATGTTTATGTTCATCAAACCCCCCGAACCATGCTGAACAGTCTGTGATGTGGCCTTAAAGGTAGCATGACTCAAGATTTGGCCCGTTTTTAAACCATTTCCCCAATTTTGATAGCCTTGGCGAACGGATTACCCATAGCGAACATCATGTTCTGGAAGTAGTCTGCCTCTTGGGCCTGTAGGAAGACCGTAACCATTTCTGCTTCGTCCATTGGAGACTTTACCCTGGCGTCTTACTCGCGCCATTTGACGGCATATCCATAGAAACTTTCCGCGGTTTTCTTTTTCAAAAAGTTCTCTTTTTGAATTTTTTCACTCTTGCTTTTTTTTGGGGTTCTTTTTCGCTCTTTGTTTTACTTTGTTATTTTTGTCACTCCTTTCTTTCTTTTTTTTACTCGATTTATTTAATGGCTATGATCGAATCTTATGGGGATTTTCTGCATATCATGACACCGCATGAATCAGATCATTACGTAGTTCAAGATACCGGGAACAAAGTACATAAGCTAGTTCTTTTTTATTCATTGGGCAATTTTGAAAGAAAAGACTTCTAAAGAAAAAGAAAATATTTTTTAGATTTTGATTTTTTTGCCTTTGAATTTCCAAAAGAACGACTTCCAAAGAAAAAAGAAAATATTTTGGATTTTGATTTTTAAAAAAAAAATTCGAATGAAAGACTTCGGAAAAGAAGAAAAATATTTTTGGATTTGATTTTTTTTTTTCGATTTTCTAAGGAAAGAATTCTAAGAAGGAATTAAGGAAAGAGAAAATATTTTTGGATTTTTGTTTTTAAAAATTGGTACCGGAACCGATGAGGTTTGCCTACGTATCTCACATCCGGTGAAAATCAGACCTGCGTAGTTCGGTTAAAATAAATAAACAAATAGTTTAAAAATTGTAATTTTACACATTAGAAACCTTCAAAACTTTTTTTAAAAAAAAAAATGGGAACTTTATGAAAACGTGGAAGAAATTTTCTCTTTCTCTCCCTTGTTCAATCAATCTATCCTAAAGCCGGTCAATATTTGAGTAAAGCCTACCAAATAATATTATATAGCACAAAAAACTAAATATGTTGGTCTGAAAAATTGCTACCTGTCCTAGACGGGCCCTAGCCCCTGTGCCGAGTCCCGCTAAGTCCAATGCATATGATGTAAATAAAGCGTGGCCTACTAGGGATATTCATTGTTTGTGGATTGTTCTTCTAAGTTTTCAAATCCTAAAGGAGATGGTATCTAGACCTTGCTTACCCGGACGGACAACCTGAGCCGAGGAGCTTTTAAGCGTTACCAGTTGTAGAACAGCACATGCTAGCTAACGGCTCTCCCGCCTAAACATGTGTGACTAAATCCTTCACCAGAAGCTGGTAGGCTAACTGGCTTTATCTCAAGACAGAAATTTTGTGATGCTGGTAGGCAAACACAACATAACTAACTATCAGAAGACTCAGAGGTGTGCGAGAGAGGATAAAATTTATATCACAGTTCAAATAAATATTAAGGCGGTAAATAAGCGACAAATAGCACATTAGGCTTCAAAATACAATAATATCCAAAACATGATAAAAGCCAAACAAGAATCAATATACAAAGCTCGAATTCTTATTATCATCCCAGCAGAGTCGCCAGAGCTGTCACACCTCCTTTTTACCCCAAAAGATATGTAATAGATTGTTGTGGGTTAAAGAGTTTTTCCAATAAAAGTGACAAGTTTTTGATAGAATTATTTTACTTACAGAGTCGCCACTTGGAATTGAGTTTTGGTGTTCCAAGTCACCTTATTGAATCCCTAATCAAAAGGAAATTGACTCTACTTATTATTGGTCTGCGAAAACAAAGTCTGGGTAAGGAATTCTATTAACCGGGGAGAAAGTGTAAGCCATTCCCCGAGTCCCGTAGTTCTAGCACGATCCTTTTACTGACTACATTTGGATTATATTATATGATTATTACATGTTTTAGACATATTTTACATTTTTATCTTTTACCGCTTTTAATTGCTTGGTATTTGTAATTATGAAATTATCTTGAAACGAATCATGCGTACGTGTATTCGTTTTGTTTGGTATGTCAAAGTCATGCCACGTGTATGTGTACACGACTAATAACACTTTATTAATTTAAAATTATTTTACACAAAGTTACGTGAACGCATACCTTGGCTTTAATTTTGAAAATCATAATTATGTCACGCGAACGTATACATAATCATGATAATTTGACATTAAGAGCTTACCTAAAAGCATACTAACGATTTGTGAGTTATTCTTCTTAAACTATTTTTGAGATTATTATAAGAACATGAATTATGAAATTATTTGTGAAAAAAGTATATAATATTAACTATTTGAAATCATAAGAGTTCTTTATACTATGTAGTTTTCTTCGGACCAGGGCAGAAGATGATTAATGTATCCCAATGACCTCGCGGCCCACTTTGATTTCAAAGAGGAGCTCCTTGGGCTCCCTACTGTTTGGTCAGTGAAATGACCCAAGTAATGATATCTACCCATAATCCTCTTTTTGGTTTTGATTAAACGACCATGGCTCAACTTCAATTCAAATCCCATTACCACACAGTCTATTTAAGTTGCAACTCCAAACTTTAAGTCTAAACAAAATACTATAATTAATTTTGACTCATATGTTAAAAGCTTAAAAAATAAAAAAAAAATCACTACAAACCCGATTATAATAATTAATCTTATCCACAATATTCATTAAAATAGTATGATCAAATGGTAATGGACATTTAAACTAACCAAAACAAATGGCAACAGTAGCATATTATGGAAAAATCACATATCCAAATTAGTATAAAAGAAATAATGACAAGAGAAAAAGATGGAACCTTCAAACTGACTTATTTCTCCAAAATAGAAAAGTGAGCCTTCATTTCTGGACCACGGACCTTGACTCTCCAACGGAAACCTCAAATGACCTCTCAAACCAAGAGCTTCGAGCTTGACCTCAACAAGACTATTTTGGATGAACTCGACAACAGTATGTTTTCTACTTTTTGAGCTGCTTCCTTGATTTTAGGTGGAGCTCGTGGCTGGTTTTAATGGTGTAACGTAGCTGGGCTGTTGGAGCTACGTTAGAGGAGGTTTTTAGGTGGTTAAAGGGTGATTTACGGACTGTTTTTGGAGCTGCGTTCAGGCTATTTTGCAGCTGGTTTTTGCCGCTTCTTTTGACTGGATTTTGCTGCATTTTGGGGCGGGAGTTCGGTTGGTTTTCAGAGATGATTCGCTGCTGATTTTTGGTGGTTAAAAGTGCGAAAATGGCCAGTCTTCGTGGCTGTTTTGGAGAGATTTAAGGAGCTGATTTTGATAGATTTGTGGTAGTTTCACGTTGCAACGCAACTGGTTTTTGAGGTTGTTTCCATTTTAGTTTTGGGATGGGTTTTTGCTTATTTTATGAAAAGATTTTTGGGGTTGTTTTAAAGTGATGTTTTCATGTGGTATTAGTATAAAGTGATGTGAGGGAATTTGGGAAAAAGGAGTAAAGGTGTGCCAGTGTAAAGTGATGTGAGGGAGTTAAGGGAAGTGCGAAGTGAGATGAGTGGGATATAATTTTCTTAAGTAACACTTATAAAAGGTGAAATACGAGCTAAAATATGTAGATTAAACTTATAATATATTTACATACTAAAAAGTGGTGGAAAATTCAAACATAATCAAAAATTAGGTGCTCACAGCGTTCATGCAGTTGATGAACAATGCATTACAGCCATATCTTGATTCATTTGTCGTAGTATTTATTAATGATATCCTGGTGTACTCACGTAGCCAGAAGGAGCATGCACAACACTTGAGTATTGTATTACACAGGCTGAGGGAGGAGAAACTTTATGCCAAGTTCTCCAAGTGTGAGTTTTGGCTTAGTTCGATGGCGTTCTTAGGGCACGTGGTGTTCGATGAGAGGATTCAGGTAGATCCGAAGAAGATAGAGGCAGTTCAGAGTTGGCACAGGACATCCTCAGCTATTGAGATTCAAAGTTTTCGTGGTTTGGCCGGGTATTATCGTCGCTTTATGGAGGGCTTCTCGTCTATTGCGGCGCCTATAACTAAATTGACCCAGAAAGGTGCCCCATTCAAGTGGTCGGATGAGTGTGAAGAGAGCTTTCAGAAGCTCAAGACTGCCTTGACCACAGCTCCAGTTCTAGTTTTGCCTTCAGCTTCAGGCTCTTATACAGTGTATTGTGATGCTTCTCGGATCGGTATTGGGTGTATCTTAATGCAGGAGGGTAGAGTGATTGCTTATGCTTCACGCCAGTTGAAGACACATGAAAAGAACTATCATATTCATGATTTAAAGTTAGCAGCCATCGTTCATGCATTAAAGATTTGGAAGCACTATCTCTATGGTGTGTCTTGTGAGGTATTTACAGATCATCGGAGTCTCTGGAACTTGTTCAAACAAAAGTATCTAAATTTGAGGCAGCGGAGATGGTTGGAGCTGCTAAAGGACTATGATATTACTATTCCATATCATCCCGGGAAGGTGTAACGACCCGGCGGGTCGTTTTGAGTATTACAGTCTTATTCCCCCATTTACTGCTCAATTTATTCTTTAAAATTATTATATGACTTGTCAGGGTAATTGGTTCGGGTCCGGTGAGGTTTTGAAATGAATTGAGACACTTAGTCTCCAAGATGAAACTTAAGTTGAAAAGGTTGACCGATTGTTTACTTATGTGTAAACAACCCCGAAATAGAAATTTTGATAATTCCAATAGCTCCGTATAGTGATTTTGGACTAAGGAGCGTGTCCAAAATATTATTTGGAAGTCCGTAGTTAAATTATGTTTAAAATGGCTAAAATAGAAATTTAAGTTTGGAAGTATGATCGGGGAGTTGACTTTTTGATATCGGGGTCGGAATCCAATTCTGGAAATTGAAATAGGTCCGTTATGTCATTTATGACTTGTGTGCAAAATTTGAGGTCGATCGGACTTGATTTGACAGGTTTTGGCGTTGAATGTAGAAGTTGAAAATGCTTAGTTTCATTAGGCTTGAATTGGAGTATGATTCTTAGTTTTAGCGTTGTTTGACATCCGCTTAAAAATTTAGAACTTATTGGTGTATTTGGTTTAGGTCCCGGGGGACTTGGGTGAGTTTCAGATGATTAATTAGTGAATTAAGTTGGAAAATTCAGAAAACCCTCATGGTTTAATTTGAAGATTTGGAGGTCGAGTTGATGTCGGAATTTGGTAAATTTGGTATGGTTGGACTCGTGGTAGAATGTGCATTCATATTTTGTAACTTTTGTCGGGTTCCGAGATGTGGGTCCCGCAAGCAATTTTTGAGTTAAATTTCGGATTTTGTTAGAAAATTTATATTTTTATATGGAATAAATTTTTATGATTTGTATTGACTGAATCGAATTAATTATGACTAAATTCGAGGCTTTCGGAGACCAATTCGCGAGGCAAAGGCATAGCAGAGTAACGAATCACACGGTTTGAGGTAAGTAATATTTCTAAACTTGGTTCTGAGGGTATGAATTCCCAAATTTCGTGTTATATCAGTGGTTGGAGGTGACGCACATGCTAGGTGACGAGCATGTGGGCGTTCACCATAGAAATTGTGACTTAAATAAATTATGTGGAGTTGTAAAATTAAAGAATCATGTTATTATCCGAATATTCTCCACGTATTAGAGAAATTGAGCTGAGACTCGTATTAAAGATCACGTTTAGGCTACGTGCCGACATTTTGGGATCCATATGGTCGTGTTGCTGTTAAATTTAATTATTTTAAAATGTACATTTCATACTCAGTCATGTTCATTAATTGTGAGGATATTTATGGGATCGGGGCTGCCCGCCTGCAGCATGCCATATCAGCTTTATATATATTATTATTATATGGAACGGGGTTGCCCGTCTGTAGTAGGCCTTATAGGCTTTATTATTATATGGATAGGTGGGACCGCCTGCAGCAGGTCATATAGGCATATATCACGCTTGGGCTGAAGGAGCCCCTCCAGAGTCTGCACCCCCCACATTGAGCGTAGATAATTTATATTCGGGATGGACTTCCCAGGGCATAGACTTGTCTTACTTATTTATATTTGTGATGAATTTCCCTGGATATGGATTTTTGTCCGAATCATTATAATTTGGGGATAAGTTTACCCCTGGGATGGATTTGGCCTTATACGGTACTGAGTCATTGACTGTCAGTTGATGCATATATATACATGATAGAATTTTCCTAGGCTGGATGGGCCATATACAGTACTGAGTGACCGAGTAACTTGTGATCATGAGTACACGAGATTTTCCCACTAAGATGTCATATTGCTCATATCGTTCAATATTGATCTATTTTACTTGTAGTGAGGTTAACTGTTGAACTTGAAAGCATGCCTATATTTCTGTACTGTTATTTCTATACAGGACTGTACCTGTTGAGCTTGTCACTACTTTTTTCCAAAGGTTAGTCTTGTTACTTATTGAGTTGGTTGTACTCATATTACACTCTGCACCTCGTGTGCAGATCCAGGTGCTTTCGGATACGGCGACTGTTAGATCTCAGAGTGTTATCAGTTGGATACTATCAAGGTAGTTATTTGGCGTCCGTTGACCTTGACTATCTTCTTTTCAGTTATTGTACTATTCTATATTTTCAGATAGTCTTTTTATCAGTCAGACTTTGTTATCATTTAGATGCTCATGTACTTAGTGACACCGGATTTTGGGAATGTATCTTATGCCAGTAGTTATTGAGATTTTCTATGGAGTTCAAATATTATGTTTTCAAACTTAAAAGAAATTATAGCTTATTGAGGTTGTCGGCTTGCCTAGTATTGAGATAGGCGTCATCACGACAGGTTGGGATTTTGGATCGTGACAGAAGGGTAATATGGTGGTCGATGCCTTGAGTAGAAAGGCGGTGAGTATGGGTAGCCTTGAATTTATTCTTGTTGGTGCGAGACCTCTTGCAGTTGATGTTCGGGCCTTGGCCAACCAGTTCATGAGATTAGATATTTCTGAGCCCATTCGTGTTCTAGCTTGTGTGGTTTCTCGGTCTTCCTTATATGACCCCATCAGAGAGCGCCAGTCTGATGATCCCCATTTGCTTGTCTTGAAGAACACAGTTCAGCACAGTGATGCCAAAGATGTTACTATTGGAGATGATAGGATGTTGAGGATGCAGGGTCGGATTTCTGTGTCAAATGTAGATGGACTGCGTCAGTTGATTTTTGAGGAGGCCTAGAGTTCGCGGTATTCTATTCATCCAGGTGCCGCGAAGATGTACCAGGACTTGAGGCAACATTATTGGTCGAGAAAAATGAAAAAAGATATAGTGGAGTTTGTAGCTCGGTGCCTTAACTATCAGCTAGTGAAGTATGAGCATCAGAAACTGGGTGGATTGCTTCAGAGGCTAGAGATTCCAGAGTGGAAATGGGAGCATACACCATGGATTTTGTAGTTGGGCTCCCACGGACTTCGAGGAAGTTTGATGTTATTTGGGTAATTGCGGATCAGTTAACCAAGTCTGAATACTTCATTCCAGTTGGGACTACTTATTCTTCGGAGCGGTTGGCCGAGATTTATATCCGCGAGATTGTTCGCCTTCATGGTGTGCGGGTTTCCATCATTTCAGATCGAGCACGCAGTTCACATCACAGTTTAGGAGAGCAGTGCAGTGAGAGTTAGGCACACATGTTCAATTGAGTACATTATTTCACCCTCAAACAGACAGATAGTCCGAGAACACTATTCAGATATTGGAAGATATGTTACGTGCTTGTGTTATAGATTTTGGGGGTTCTTGGTATCAATTTTTGCTGCTTGCAGAGTTTTCCTACAATAGCAGCTACCAATCGAGCATTCAGATGTCCCCGTATGAGGCTTTGTATGGGAGACGATGTCGGTCTCTGGTGGGTTAGTTTGAGCCGGGTGAGGCTAGGCTATTGGGTACTAATTTAGTTCACGATGCTTTGAAAAAGGTTAAATTGATTGAGGATAGACTTCGCACGGCGCAGTCTAGACAGAAGAGTTATGCCGACTGGAAGGTTCACGGTGTTGCTTACATGGTGGGAGAGAAGTTGGCATCAGTACGGAGACGTCTGTACTTATCTTCGAAAGGCTGCAAACCCTTAGGATATTTTCACCTTCTTGTATTTTGTCGTGCGAATTTTATGATTCCAAAAACTAAAATTATGTTATTCTATTCTCTCACAGATGGTGAGGACACGTACTACCGGACCGGACGGTCAGCCACTAGTGCTACCAGTTACGTCCACGAGTGGCCGGAGCTGTGGTAGAGGACGAGGTGTAGCTCGCCTAGCAGTTAGAGCAGCACCTGTAGAACCACCAGTTGCTCCATCTCAGGAGGGGGTTCCAAATATAGTTGAGGCGGCGGGACCATCTCAGGCACCAGCTATACCTATTATGATTCCAGGCCTTCATGAGGCTTTAGCCCAGATATTGACTGTTTGCACTGGCCTTGCTCAGGTTATTTCGGCTCAGGCCGCACCAGCCACTTCTCAGGCTGGGGGAGGTACTTATACCCCAGTCGCTCATACTCCAGAGCAGGTAGTGCAGGGATTTCAGATTTCGGGGGCACTACTAGTGCAGCCGGTTGTAGCTGCTCAGGCCTATGTGAGCCCTATTATGAATGACGAGGAGCAGAAGAGACTAGAGAGGTTTGAGAGACTCCATCCCTCATAATTCAGTAGAACTGAGTCAGAAGATGCTCAAGATTTCTTGGACAGATGCCAGTAGATTCTTCATACAACGGGTATTCTGGAGACCAGTGGGGTCTCATTTACTACTTTTCAACTGACCGGAGCAGCCTTCAGATGTTGGGAGACTTATGAGAGGAGCAGACCAATTGGTGCAACACCACTATCATGGCATGAGTTCTCCGTATTATTCATGGAGAAGTTTGTGCCACAGACCCGCAGAGAGGAACTGCGCAGGTAGTTTGAGAATTTAGGTCAGGAGGACATGTCTGTAACTCAGTATGAGATGCAATTTTAAGAATTGGCTCGTCATGAATTTTGGTTGGTTCCCACTGAGAGGGAGAAGATCAGGAGGTTCATTAATGGCCTTAACCAGCAGTTTCATTTTGTTATGACTTTGGGAAATGTAGCAGGTGCTAAATTCGACGAGGTGGTTGATATTGCTCGACGGCTAGAGATAGTCCGTATTTAGGAGCGTGAGGAAAGGGAGGCCGAGAGGTCTCGTGGTTCGGTTAATTCCAGCGGTGTTCATTCTAGGGGACACACCTATCATAGCAGGGGTCATCCTTATTGGCCCACTCAGATGACTCGTTCAGCCCAGCATGGTGCATCAGATAGCCACGGTTCTTACAGTGCTCGCTCAGGCCAATCCTCATTTAGTGCACTACCAGTGTAGAGTTGTCACCATGCATTATCTGCTCAAGTTTCTACAGGCAATGCCTCGGGTTATTAGGACCAGCAGCTCTGTCAGATGAGGGGTTGTTTCGAGTATGGGGACTTGGGTCATATCAAGAGAGATTGCCCTAGATTGTTGAGTGGGACTCCACATCAGAGGTTTAGGCCGATGAAACCAGCATCAGCAGTTCCACCACCAACCCAGCCAGCACTGGGAGGGGCTTAGGCAGCTAAGGGTCTCCCAAGAGGGGGAGGCCGATCAGGTGGTGGTCAGGACTAATTCTATGTTATTCCTACCAGGATAGATGTCATTTCTTACGATGCAGTGATCACATGTATTGTCTCAGTGTGCCACAAGGAAGTCTCTATATTATTTGACCCTGGTTCCATATATTTGTATGTATCATCATATTTTGCTCGTTATCTAAATATGCCCCGTGAGTCCTTAGTTTCACTTGTTCATGTATCTACACCGGTGGGTGATACTATTGTTGTGGAGCATGTATATCGGTCATGTGTAGTCACTATTGGGGGACTAGATACTAGATTTGATCTCTTATTGCTTAGTATGGTTGATTTTGATATAATCTTGGGTATGGATTGGTTATTTCAATGTCATGTAATTCTAGACTGTCACGGAAAAACCGTGATGTTAGTGATACCTGCGTTGCCTAGGGTCGAGTAGAGAGGTTCTCTAGATTATGTTCCCAGGAGAGTAATTTCTTATTTGAAGGCCCAACGGATGATTGAGAAGGGGTGTTTGTCATATTTGGCCTTTGTGAGAGATGTTGATGCAGACACTCCTACTATTAATTATGTACCAGTAGTGCGACACTTTTCGGATGTATTTCCTGCAGACCTGTCGGTATGCCACCTGATAGGGATATTGACTTTGGTATTGACTCGATGTCGGGCACTCAGCCTATTTCTATTCCTCTGTATCGTATGGCACCAGATGAGTTGAAAGAATTGAAAGAAAAACTACAAGAACTTCTTGATAAGGAGTTTATTAGGCCTAGTGTGTCGCCTTGGGGTGCACCAGTTCTATTTGTGAAAAAGAAATACGGAACTATGCGGATGTGTATCGACTACAAGAAGTTGAACAAAGTTGCAGTCAAGAACAAATACCCTTTTACCACATATTGATGATTTATTTGACCAGATTCAGGAAGCGGGGGTGTTCTCTAAGATAGATTTGAGGTCTGGGTATCACCAGTTCAAGATTCGAGATTCGGATATTTTAAAGACGACATTCAGGACCCGCTATGGTCATTATGAATTTCTCATGATGTCTTTTGGGCTGACCAATGCCCCAGCAATGTTCATGCACTTGATGAACAATATATTCCAGCCATATCTTGATTCATTCCTCATAGTATTTATTGATGATATCCTGGTGTTCTCATGTAGCTAGGAGGAGCATGCACATCACATAAGTATTGTATTACAGAAGTTGATGGAAGAGAAACTTTATGCCATGTTCTCCAAGTGTGAGTTTTGGCTTAGTTCGATAGCGTTCTTAGGTAGATTTGAAGAAGATAGAGGCATTTTAGAGTTGGCACAGGCCATCTTCAGCTACTGAGATTCGGAGTTTTCTTGGCTGGGTACTATCGTCGCTTTGTGGAGGGCTTCTTGTCTATTACATCGCCCTTGACTAAATTGACCCAGAAAGGTGCTCTATTTAGGTGGTCAGATGAGTTTTAAGAGAGCTTTCAGAAGCTTAAGACTGCTTGACCATAGCTCAAGTTCTAGTTTTGCCTTCTGCTTTAGGCTCTTATACATTGTATTAAGATGCTTCTCGGATCGGTATTGGGTGTGTCTTAATGCAGGAGGGTAGAGTGATTGCTTATGCTTCGCGTCAGTTAAATCCACATGTAAAGAACTACCATGTTCATGATTTAGAGTTGGCAGTCATTGTTCATGCATTAAAGATTTGGAGGCACTATCTCTACGGTGTGTCTTGTGAGACATTTACAGATCATCGAAGCCTTCAACACTTACTCGAACAGAACGATTTAAATTTGAGGTAGCGGAGATGGTTCGAGCTGCTAAAGGACTATGATATTACTATTTTGTATCATCTCGGAAAGGCCAATGTGGTGGCCGATGCCTTGAGTAGAACGGTAGTGAGTATGGGTAGCCTTGCATTCATTCCTGTTGGTGAGAGGCCTCTTGCAGTTGATGTTCAAGCCTCGGCCAATCAGTTTGTCATATTAGATGTTTCGGAGCCCAGTCGGGTTCTAGCTTGTGTAGTTTCTCGGTCTTCCATATATGACCGCATCAGAGAGCGCCAGTATGATGATCCCCATTTTCTTGTCCTGAAGGACATAGTTCAGCACGGTGATGCCAAAGATGTTACTATTGGACATGATGGGATGTTGAGAATACAGGGTCGGATTTGTGTGCCAAATGTAGATATACTGCGGGAGTTTATTCTTGAGAAGGCCCATAGTTCACGGTATTCCATTTATCCGGGTGCCGCAAAGTTGTATCAGGATATGAGACAACACTATTGGTGGAGAAGGATGAAGAAATATATAGTGGGGTTTGTAGCTCGGTATTTAAATTATTAGCAGGTGAAGTACGAGCATCAGAGACTGGGTGGATTGCTTTAGAGACTTGAAATTCTGGAGTGGAAGTGGGAGCGTATTACCATAGACTTCGTAGTTGGACTCCCGCAGACTTTGAGGAAGTTTGATGTTATTTGGGTGATTATGGATCGGTTAACCAAGTCCGCGCATTTTATTCCAGTCAGTACTACTTATTCTTCGGAGCTGTTGGCTGAGATCTATATCCGCAAGATTGTTCGCCTTCACGGTGTACCGGTGTCCATCATTTCAGATCAGGGCACACAGTTTACATCACAGTTTCGGAGAGCAGTGCAGTGAGAATTAGGCACATGGGTTCAGTTGAGTATAACATTTCACCCTCAGACGGACGGACAGTCCGAGCGCACTATTCAGATATTGGAAGATATACTACGTGCTTGTGTTATAGATTTTAGGTGTTCTTGGGATCAGTTTCTGCCGCTTGCAGAGTTTGCCTATAACAACAGCTACCAATCGAGCATTCATATGGATCCGTATGAGGCTTTATATGATAGACTGTGTCAGTCTCCAGTGGGTTGGTTTGAGCTGGGTGCGGCTAGGCTATTAGGTACTGATTTAGTTCAGGATGCTTTGGAAACGGTTAAATGTTTTCAGGAACGACTTCGCACGGTACAGTCTAGACAGAAGATTTATGCCGACCGGAAGGTTCTCGATGTTGCTGACATGGTAGGAGAGAAGGTAATACTCCGAGTTTCGTCTATGAAGGGTGTTATGAGGTTCGGAAAGAAGGGCAAGTTGAGTCCTCGATATATTGGGCCCTTTGAAATACTTAAGAGGACTGGAGAGGTGGCTTATGAACTTGCATTGCCGCCTAGTCTATTGGGTGTTCATCCAGTGTTTCATGTATCCCTGCTCCAGAAGTATGTGGGAGATCTGTCTCATGTTTTGGATTTCAGTACGGTTCAGTTAGATGGTAATTTGACTTATGATGTGGAGCCGGTGGCCATAGCTTCAGTGAAAGTGCAGTGGAGAGGCCAGCTAGTCAGAGAAGCTACCTGGGGGACTGAGCGGGAGATGCGGAGCAAATATCCACACCTATTTGAGACTTCACGTATGATTCTAAACCCGTTTGTGGGCGAACGTTTGCTTAAGAGAGGGAGAATGTAACGACCCGACCGGTCGTTTTAAGTATTACAGTCATGTTCCCCCATTTACTGTCCATTTTGTACTTACATCTGTTATGTAACTTGCCGGAGTAGTTGGTTCGGGTCCGGTGAGGTTTTGGAATGAATTGAGACACTTAGTCTCAAGGATGAAAACTTAATTTAAAAAGGTTGACCGGATGTCGACTTATATGTAAACGATCCCGGAATAGAGTTTTGATGATTCCAATAGCTCGGTATGGTGATTTTGGACTTAGGAGTGTGTCCGGATAATTATTTGGAAGTCCGTAGTGAAATTAGGCTTGAAATGGCAAAAATAGAAAATTGAAAGTTTGGAAGTTTGACCGAGAGTTGACTTTATTGATATCGGGGTCGAAATTCTATTCTGGAAATTGGAATAGGTCCGTTATGGAATTTATGGCTTATGTGCAAAATTTGAGGTCAATCAGACTTGATTTGATAGGTTTCGATATTGAATGCAGAAGTTGGAATTCGTTAGTTTTCATTAGGCTTGAATTGGGGTGTGATTCATGGTTTTAGCATTGTTTGATGTGATTTGAGACCTCGAATAAGTTTGTATGATGTTTTGGTACTTGTTGGTATAATTAGTTGAGGTACCGGGGGCCTCGGGTGAGTTTCGGATGGTTAACGGCTTGAAATTTGGACTTAGAACACAACTGGAAAATCTTGCCTTCTGGTGCAATCGCACCTGCGGAACTTTTCTCTCAGGTGCGAGCTCGCTGAAGTGAGCTTGGTTGAGCAGAAGCGTAATTGTCTTGGCAAAGGTCAGGGGTCGCAGGTGCGCACGCAGGACCGCAGAAGCGGACTCGCACCTGCGATGAGTCGATCGCAGAAGCGGAAGTGAGAGGGGAGGGTTCTTTTGCAGAAGCGGCAGTGCCGCAAAAAGCGAGGCCGCAGAAGTGGGCCTCTTATCCGCATAAGCGAAGGAAGCTGCAGAAGCGAGGGAGGACCTCACATCTGTGAGACCACAGATGCGGCTAATTTAATCGCAGATACGAAAACACTGGTCAGGTTACAAAAACAGAGGGGTCCGAGATTTTCTCATTTTTGGACATTTCAAACACAGTGTGAGGCAATATTTCAGAGAGAATTCACGGGAAAACTTGAGGTAAGTTACTTGTGACCGTTTTTAGTCGATAATATTGAATTATCATCGAGTATTCCGGCTAGATTACGTGTTTTTGAGGTGTAATTCGAGAATTTGGGCTTAGGGATTTCAAAATAAGAATTTATGATTTGGAGGTCGAGTTGATGTCGGAATTTGGTAAATTTGGTATGGTTAGACTCTTGGTTGAATGGGTGTTCATATTTTATAATTTTTGTCGGGTTCCGAGATATGAGCCCCACTGTTGAGTTTTGGGTGAATTTTTTAATTTTATTGGAAAATTTTAGTATTTTCATATGGAATTGATTCCTATAATTTGTGTTGAATGTATCGAATTATTGTGACTAGATTTGAGGTGTTCGGAGGCCGATTAGCGAGGCAAGGGCTTGCTAGCGGAGTTATTCGATTTGCTTGAGGTAAGTATCGTATTTAAACTCGGTAAAGGCACTAGTTGCCTGAATTGTTGTGATAGCCACGTGCTTTTGGGTGCGCACATGTGTGGGGATGGTCCCATGTGCTGGCACCGGGATTGTGTATTTATGTTTGGGTTATGCTCGGGTTCTTATAAGCCCAGAAATGATTGTTAAGCTTCGAGCTTCGATATCTAACATGTGGTAACAATTTATGTGATTTAATTAAATCATGATGTGTTTACTTAGAGGTTTAAATCCCAGAACAAACTTGATAAATGCTTTTCATTGATGAAATTCCCGGATTAGTTACAATAGCACACTTTGCACAGGCCTACACTTTAGCATGTTAATTATACTAGTCCGGGGAGAGAAAAATCTTATTTCATTCATTATATACGTGTACCCTTGCTTTATAGCTACTGTATGATACTCTGGTACGTGAGTTATCCGTGCAGCACGTGAGTTATCCGTGCAGATCCATATATTGATACTTTGGCACGTGAGTTGTCCATGCGGATCCATTTATTGATATTATTGACACATGAGTTGTTCGTGTCACATGTGAGTTGTCCGTGCATATTCTATTGTTAGTATGTGAGTTGTCCGTGCAGCACGTGAGTTGCCCTTGCAATATGTGAAACTTGTATTTTCTTGATCATTATCTGATTTACTTGCTTTCTTTCCCCAACATGCCATAATACTGTTGAACAGGATATAGTTGTACTGATTTAACTAGTGAATTCAACAAATTAAGCTTCTCTTACCTTGCCCTGTTTATTTACGATACTTATTGAGTTGGTTGTGCTCACACTACACCATGCACCTCGTGTGCAGATCCAGGTACTTCCGGATATGGCAGTTGCTAGATTTGGGGATTTATCTGTTGGAGACTATCGAGGTAGCTGCTTGGCGTCTGCAGACTTTGACTCTTTTCCCTTTCAGTTATTTGTGTTGTTCTATATTTTCAGATAGTATTTTTATCAGCAAGACTGTGTTATCATTTAGATGCTCATGTACTCAATGACATCGAGTTTTGGAAGTGTATATGCATCACTATTTGAGGGATTTTCTATTAAATTTAAATATTATGTTTTCAAACTTAAAAGATTATAGTGTTTTATTAAGGTTATCGGCTTGCCTAGTATTGAAATAGGCGCCGTCACGATATGCGAATTTTGGGGTCGTGACAATTGTATAAAGATAGTATTTTGCATAAGAAATTGTGGGATTTTACTCTTAAATTAATTTATGGTGTTTTCAAACTTAAAGAAATTGGTGGTTTATTGAGGTTGTCGGCTTGCCTAGTGTTAAGATAGGCGCCACCACGACAGGTGAGATTTTGGGTCGTGACAAAATTTATGTATCCTAAGTTTTTTTAAGTGAATAAGAATTTTACTCATATGATGAATTTAAAAAATAATTGAATTGGATTCTCTTGCTAAATAATTAATTAAAAGATTTAATTATTTGGTATTAACATAAAAAATAATTTATTATATATTGATTCAGATCTTAATATTAGTTCATCTCTTGTTTTGAATATTTAATCTCAATTATAATTTTATCCACTATAAACTTTATTTTCAAAGAGTAAAAAATTGATATGACATTTCACTTTTAGATCTCATCTTACCAACCATTGTTTTTACTTTCTCACACATTTATATTCTTAAATATTTTCTTAGTTGTTGTTTAATAATTGGGTATTTTTCAATATTATACGAAAAATTGATAAAAAAATATTATTTGAGTAAGAAAATAGTTCAAATATAATATAAAAATATATTATCGTGGGGGTATTTTTTCTCAATTTCAACTCTTTATGCAGTTCATTTAATATATA
>AWOL01S0032597.1:69226-81952 GCA_000715115.1 Nicotiana otophora
TATATATATATATAAATGATAGAAAGGAGAAAATCATACCTTAACAATAATATCGTTTGAGGAGTGATATGTTCCAATTGTTTGGTAACGGATTGCCATCCATTGTTCCGAGTTTATAAGACCCTTTTCCGACTATATCGAGGACATGATAAGGTCCTTCCCAATTCGGGATGAGCTTCCCTTCATTAGGATCTCGAGTGTTGATGGTGACCTTCCTTAGGACCAAGTCCCCGACCTCGAAATGGCGGAGTTTGGTTATTCTATTATTGTACCTTTCGATTCATTATTTTTGTGCAGCCATTCGAACCAGTGTCATTTCTCGTTTTTCATCTAATAATTCGAGGCTAGTATTCATAGCCTCATGGTTCGACTCTTCCGATGTATGTCAGAACCTTGCGCTGGGTTCTCCGACTTCGACTAGAATTAAGGCTTCGGAGCCATATACTAAGGAAAACGGAGTTGCTCCAGTACTGGACTTTGATGTTGTTCGGTATGCCCGAAGGACTTCGGGCAGAATTTCTCTCCACTTCCCTTTGGCTTCGCCCAACCTTTTCTTCAGGTTTTGGATGATAGTCTTGTTCGTTGATTCGCCCTGTCCGTTCCTGCTAGGATGATATGGTGTTGATAGTATTCTTTTTATTTTATGGTCTTCGAGGAATTTTATCACTTTACCACCGATAAATTATTTACCATTGTCGCATGTTATTTCTGCGGGTATCCCAAATCGACACACGATGTGGTCCCAGATGAAATCTATAACCTCTTTTTCTCTCACTTTTTCGAATGCCTGTGCTTCAACCTATTTAGAGAAATAGTCAGTCATAAACAAAATGAATTTAGCTTTACCTGGGGCCGATGGTAGAGGGCCGACGATATCCATTCCTCATTTAATGAATGGCCATGGAGAAATGACCGAATGAAGCTGCTCTCCGGGTTGATGGATCATCAGTGCAAACCTTTGACATTTATCACATTTTTGAACAAACTCCTTAGTGTCCTTCTCCATGTTATCCCAGTAGTACCCTGCTCTGATGATTTTGCGAATTAATGGTTCGGCGCCGGAGTGGTTTCCACAAGTGCCTTCATGGACCTCTTGTAAAACATAATCGTTGTCTCCTGGTCCTAAACATACCGCCAGTGGTCCGTCGAACGTCCTTCTGTATAATGTTCCATCTTCAACCAGCGTGAATCGAGCAACCTTAGTTCGTAGAACCCTCGATTCTTTAGGGTTCGATGGGAGTTTTCTATTCTTTAAGTATTCAATATACTTATTCCTCCAATCCCAGGTTAAGCTCGTGGAATTTATTTCGGCATGCCCCTCCTCGATTATAGATCTCGAGAGTTGAACGACAGTCCCCGAGTTGATCTTATCTTCCTCGACTGACGACTCCAAATTTGCGAGTGCGTCGGCCTCACTGTTTTGTTCTCGAGGCACATGTTGTAGGGTCCATTCTTTGAAACGGTGTAGAGTTACTTATAATTTGTCCAAATACCTTTGCATCCTATCTTCTCAAACCTCAAAAGTTTTGTTTACTTGGTTCACCACTAGTAAAGAGTCACATTTGGCTTCAATGACTTCTGCTTCCAGGCTTTTAGCTAGCTCGAGGCCTGCAATCATAGCCTCGTACTCGGCCTCATTGTTAGTTAATCTAGTGGTTTTGATGGATTGCCTAATAATTCCACCTGTGGGAGGTTTCAGTACGATGCCAAGCCCGGACCCCTTCATATTTGAAGCACCATCTGTGTAAAGGGTCTAAACCCCCGACGACGTACCCAATTTTAACAAGAGTTCCTTTTCAACTTCAGGTACGAGGGTTGGCGTGAAATCGGCCACGAAGATCGCTAAAATTTGGGACTTGATGGTTGTACGGGGTTGATATTCGATATCGTACCCACTGAGTTTGACGGCCCATTTGGCCAATCGACCCGATAATTCGGGCTTGTACAAAATGTTACGAAGTGGGTAAGTGGTTAAAACGCATATGGGGTGACATTGAAAGTATGGTCTTAACTTTCTAGAGGTACTTATTAGTGCAAGTGCTAATTTTTCTAAGTGAGGGTATCTAGTCTCTGCTTCTCCTAAGGTCCGACTTACATAATAAACAGGAAACTATATACCTTGCTCTTCTCGAACTAGGACGCCACTTAGCGTGATCTTCGATACCACCAAGTATAAGTAAAGCTTCTCATTTGTCCTCGGAGTGTGAAGTAGTGGTAGTCTTGATAGGTACCGCTTCAATTGTTCTAGTGCCCGTTGGCATTCTGGGGTCCAAGCAAAATCGTTCTTCCTTTTGAGTAGAGAGAAGAATTTTTGGCTTCGATCTGATGATCTCGAAATAAATCGGCCTAAGGCATCTATCCGTTCGGTTAGCCTTTGCATTGCTTTCACACTATCCACAACGGTGATGTATTCGATGGCCTTAATTTTGTCGGGGTTGATCTCGATTCCCCGATTCGATACCATGAAACCAAGAAACTTGCCCGATCCAACCCTGAAAGCACATTTCTCGGGGTTGAGCTTCATGTTATATTTCCTTAAGATCTTGAACGTTTCCTGCAAATGAGTCAAATGGTCCTCTGCGCGCAGGGACTTAACTAGCATGTCATCAACGTAAACTTCCATCGACTTACCTATTTGTTCTTCGAACATTTTATTCACTAGGCGTTGGTAAGTAGCTCCTGCATTTTTTAGCCCGAATGACATTACATTATAGCAATAGGTTTCGTACTTGGTGATAAATGAAGTCTTTTCCTGGTCCTCCAGGTTCATTCGAATTTAATTGTACCCGGAATAGGCGTCGAGAAAAGTAAGGATCTCGTGGCCGGTTGTGGAATCGATTATGCGATCGATGCTAGGTAGTGTAAAAAAATCTTTGGGGCATGGTTTGTTTAGATTTTTATAATCTACGCACATTCTATGCCTGTTCCCCTTTTTAGGGACTACAACTACGTTGGCTAACCACTCGGGATATTTTACTTCCCGAATTGACCCTATTTTGAAAAGTTTAGTTACCTCATCCTTTACAAATGCGTGTTTTACCTCGGACTGCGATCTTCTTTTTTGCTTCACCGATTTGAACCTAGGGTCCAATCTCAGTTGGTGTGTTGTTATCGACGGTGGGATCCCTGCCATGTCTAAATGGGACCAAGCAAAACAATCTATGTTATCGATAAAAAATTGAATAAGTTTTTTCCTGAGTTCGGGGGTCAATCCCGTTCCCATGTATACCTTTCTCTCGGGAAGATATTCGATGAATATAACCTGCTCCAGTTCTTTGATCGTAGATTTGGTGGCGTCACAGTCATCGGGGATGATGAAAGCTCGAGGTGTTAGAAACTCTTCGTCGTCATCCTCTATTTCCTGTCCCACCGATTCGGTCGAGACTGGTGACTGTGATTGCTATTTGGTTTCTCGTCTATCTTTAGTGCTCAATCTTTTCGAGGCCGATAGCATTGGTATCGGTGTTACCTCATCGACCGCAAACATTTTCTTCGCAGCATGTTGCTCCCCGTGTACTGTTTTCACGCCGTCCGATGTAGGGAATTTTATTACTTAGTGGAGGGTCGAAGGCACTGCCTTCATATTGTGGATCCAAGGCCTTCCGAGTAGGGCATTGTACCTCATATCTCCTTCGATTATGTGGAATTTCGTATTTTGGATGGTTCCAGCTACATTCACTAGTAGAGTAATCTCCCCTTTAGTCGTTTCACTGGCCATATTGAAGTCGTTCAAGACCCGAGCTGCAGGCACGACTTGATTCTGCAAACCGAGTTGTTATACTACCCAAGATCGAATGATATTCACAGAGCTACCTGGATCCACTAAAACACGCTTAACTTGAGCTTTATTCAATAGGATAGAAATTACCAGAGCGTCATTGTGAGGTTGAGAGATGCCCTCGGCTTCTTCAATTCCGAATGATAAAGTGCCCTCGGGTACATAACCTCGAGTTCTTTTTTCCCCTGTGGCCGGTATCTTTCCGTATTTGAGCACGGGTCCCTGTGGAGTATCGACCCCACCGATGATCATATGAATGATATGCATAGGTTCCTCTTGTTTATATTTTTTGCTGGTGTCCCTTTCTCTGAAGTGATTCTTGGCTCAGTCACTGAGGAACTCTTGAAGGTGGCCCTCATCGAATAGGCAGGCTACCTCTTCTCTTAATTGTCTGCAATCCTCGGTCATGTGGCCATGCGTACCATGATACCTGCACATCGAATTCGGGGTCCTTTGGGAAGGGTCGGTTTGCATGGGTCTGGGCCACCTAGTATCTTTAATTCTTCCGATCGCTGATACAATGCCCGATGCGTCGACGCTGAAATTGTACTCCGATAGCCGATCTGCCTCTATAGGATCGACATATTTATCAAATCCACTCTTGCTCATAAGCCCCCGAGAATCTTTTCCTCGATCACTCCTTCGATTGTTCCGAGCGGCATTGCGCGCTAAACCGTTGTTTATTCGATCTGCGACGTACGGTTGATATCGGTCTCTATTCGACATTTGCTCTCCGTCGATGTCCCTCTGGTTTTTAATAGATGTCCTGTTCTGATGCATGGACCCGGAAGGAGCTCCCAACTGGTCGTCTTCGACCCTACTTTTTGACTGATATCGGTTGTGTACATCCGCCCAAGTTATTGCTGGATACTCGATCAAATTTTACTTCAGCCGATGTGATGCTATTGAACTTTGCTCGTTCAACCTTTGGGTGAAAGCTTGGACGGCCCAGTCATCTGTGACCGGTGGCAATTCCATGCGTTCCATTTGAAATCGGGACACGAACTCCCTCATCATTTCACTACCCCTTTGTTTTACTTTGAAGAGGTCCGATTTCCTTGCTGCGACCTTTATGGCACCAGCATGTGCCTTTACAAACGAATCCGCTAACATGGCAAAAGAATCAATAGAATTTGGTGGCAGATTATGATACCAAATTATCGCTCCCTTCGAGAGGGTCTCTCCGAATTTTTTCAATAACACAGATTCGATCTCATCGTCTTCCGAATTGTTACCCTTGATGGCACACGTTTAAGAGGTGACATGTTCGTTGGGATCGGTCGTACCATTATATTTGGAAATTTCGGGCATACAAAATTTTTTGGGGATTGGTTTTGGGGATGCACTCGAGGGAAAAGGCTTTTGTACGAATGTTTTTCAAATCCAACTTTTTTATCATTGGTGGAGCTCCCGGGATCTGATCGACCCTGGAATTATATGTTTCTACTTTTTTTATTGTTGGCTTCGACTCATTTTGTGAGCTCCTCGAGCAATTTAGTAATTTCGGGAGTAGTCCCCGATTCTTGCTCGTTTGACTTCACTATGGCTGGCTCCGTTCTGTGGGTGATTTCTCGAAGCGGATTGGGCTCCGGCCTGCTTTGTACCTGAGTTTGGCTCTGCAACTGAGCTATCACTATTTGCTGGGCTTGTAACATTTCAAAAATCATGCATAAGCTAACGTCGTTTTCCTCGACATTATGGGTATCTCGAGCTGCAGATCTAGTGCCACCATGAATGTTATTTTCGGGTTCAGCATGTAGGTTCGCCTCAATTGCTACATGCGAATTGATATCTATCGGCGCTCCGATTCGAGCTCCAACGGCGTTTACAAGTGGTCTTTCGGTACTGGGTGTCAAGTTATTATTCTCATCTTGAAGACCGGCTTCGTTATCGATTGGTGAAGCCACTTGATTGGTAGTTAGTCGTTGTTAATTCGAAATCCAAAATATTTTCGGAAACAAGCACAAAACACAACGTCGTATTTTTTTTTAGATTCGTATCAAATACCACTGTTATCTTTAGCCCCATGGTGGGCGCCAAACTGTTTATCAGAAAAATTGGATAGAGTTAAATTTATGTATGGTTCTAAGGACATGTGATATAATTTGATACAAATCGTATAGAGAAATAGATATACGTGTATTCTTGACTATGAGAATGAGAATAACGAGCAAGAAGAACGAATAAGATAAAGTGAAATAAGCACAAGGGGATATCTTTCAATATGAGAAGAAATCTTTTGTTACCATGTGTCCTCTGCTTACAATCCATCACATCCTTATAGTGGAGGGATCCTACTTTATATACAATAAAAAATACGTAGTGGAGAGCTCATGATATATTGTCTTTTCCCTAATTCCCGCCAGGATTCTCTCCCTTAGTGCGGCTGTAACAGCCTTGTCTGTGAGCTTCGATACTGACTCGAACTTGATATCGGGTCGAGCCATCAGCCTTGACTCGAGCTCGATCCTGACTCGGAGTCTTGATATTCGGGGTGGGTGGTGGTCTGTTTGTGCATCTCCGACAACTTTTTGCCTCGTGGTTCGATTTGATCATGGGCCCGATAATGATACCGGACTGATCCTTGATCGGACTTGGAGCTCGAATCCCGAAGCCCTTTCTTCGGACCTCAACCTGACCTTACGTAGATACCTTTCGATCGAAGTATTATTATCTCGACCAGTCCATACGACTGACTTAATAGGTTTCGACCGTATACAGATACCTAATTTTTTAGATTATGAGATAGTTGAGACGTGAGAGTGGTGAGATTAATGAAATTACAAGCGAATGATTAAAGCCTCATATCTCAGGCTCTCTCTCGTTTGATAGATTTCTTCTAAAAATATATTGTTGAATACATTTTACTTGTGGGTAAAATATAAATAGATTTCTTCTATGAATATAATTTTATTTGTGGGTAAATTTTAATTTTTATTAGGGTAATTTGAATCCTTTAAAAGAGTAATACACTATTGTTTAAGACAAGAACTTGAAGTTGGCATTGAAACATGTCGGGGGTTCCAATCGATTTCGTACAAATTAGGAAATTTTACAATGTAGAAATAGTGGTAATGTTTCTTAGAGACTCCATGCATGCAAAGTTAATATCCGCAAATATTACACGGTTACATATATGTACTTGGAGTCTCATCTACATAAGCCAAAAAATAAGCTATTTGATCACTCCATAACGTAACGTAACCACAAGAATTTAATCACCACAACCTCCTCCACCACAGCCGCCGCCTGCTCCTCCACCTCCACGATAGTACCAGTCGTCGTCCTTCTCGCCATTAGAGGAGTCCCCACAAGCAAAAATGACCATTGAGATCATTAAAATAGACATAACAACCATTCCAACCATTATCATCAGCCCCGAGCCCTCAATTGCTGAGCCACCATCTCCCACACCATAGGATCGCGCCATAATATTTCTGTTTATACTTTAATTAATTCTCCGCCGAAATAGTTATGCTGCTCTAATTAATCTCATGATCCAAGCAAACATTCTCTACAAGTTTATATAGGCCTTTTGTGATGTTTGGATTGTAGACTTTTCCAAGTATAGTTGACCGGGTGTTACTTCGCTTATTATTCTATTAATGTTGAAATTTTGTAAAAGGTCAATGAAAATTGCAACTTCATTATCCAATAGCGGGTGACTTTGATTTGGTCGACTTTCTCCAGGTTCATGTCTTTCCTGGAATTTTCGAACTTATAGTCTACTATTATCGGGTAATAGTCCGATCGATGACCGAAACAATTAGAAATTTTCTAAAATAATCTGTGGACCAGATTCATAGAAGTTGTAAATTTAGATCTTTAATAACAACAAATCTTGTCCATTCAATTGATTGTTTTGACTGATGAACTAGATTAATAACCAGTTTGGCCAAATTTCTTTTTGGCCAAAAGTATTTTTCTCAAAGTTCAGATATTTGGCCAAGCTTTTAAAAGAAAAAAATCTATATTTGAGTAGAAACAGAAGCAGATTTTGAGAGGCAGAAAAAAATAACTTTTTCCCAAAAATACTTTTGAAAAGCATTTTTGGGAAAAATGTATACTTAGAATCACTTTTTAAAAGTTTAACCAAACATTAATTACTGCTCAAAAGTAATTTTCAAATTAATTAGCCAAACACAAATTAAGCACTTCTAAAAAAAATATTTTTCAAAACAAATTGATTTTAGAAGCTTGACCAAATAGGTTATAAGGGTAAAGATTTATTAATTGGCCCTCTAATTAATATACATGAGTATTAATTCACATTTAAGATCCTGATATATATCGTTAGGTCTTATGATTTGCATACACATTTATACATAAAATTGTTTTTTGCAGAATTATATATGTATATTGAGCCGCATAAAGAATGTACGCGACGGTCCACATAAAAGCCGTAATTAGTGCAGAACCATTGGTCTACGGAAAATATTAGAAATAAAGAATGTATTGCGATAAAAGCTTATATAAGCTTTGATAAGTTCATGGAAGAAATCTTAAATATTTTGCTTTCTGTTTTTTGAAGAAACTACAAAGTATAATATTTCATTTAGCAACTATTAACCATCAACAAATGATTTTTCTTCATATGCATGATACATAGTATATGATCGCAGACGCTCATGATCTGCTCAAGGAAAACAAAAAAATATACATATTCTGCATTTAACAAGGAAATATTTCGCGTTAACAATTACCTAAAGTTCCTAAGTATTAACACAGAAATTGTTTTCTTTTTACTATCCAGCTATTTCACAGGCGAAAGAATAAATCACCAGCTGCACACAAAAACACCTAATTTAATGACACCTGCTTGCAAGTCAAAACTGAGAAAGCAAGAAATTTCTCAAAATATATATAGTAGCAACACAGAACCCTGAGCATCTGCACATGAACGATCGTTGATATTCACAGCTCAGAGTGGCCAAAACTGAAGATGGCTCTTTAAACATATGCAGATCTAATGGTATTCTAGCCCTTCAGCTTTAGTAGGTCAAACATCAGAAACCACCATGTTCACTACTTATGGCTTTTTGGGCTTGTCCTCTGCAAATACATTGCAGATATTGGATTAAAATGGAAGTGGATTGAAACATGATGTATCCAGCAAAACAAAAGATAAATAGACAACATCACGTACGCTCTACAACAAATAAAATCGTGCTGGTTGTTAAGCTCTACGAGTTCAACTTTAAACCTCTACGAGTTCAACTTTTAAGGTTTTTAGCATTAAACTCATTGTATTTTTAAAGTTATGGGTTCATGTCTGCTATTTGTTATGATTTTACTATACTTTTGCACATAAATTTATGTTTTGCATAAAAGTACTAGGTTCATATGAACCCAATGCCACAACACTCCATCCGCCTTCGTGAACAAGGCTAAGAATATTCGATCTTTATGAACGGATGTTATTTCTGTCCTGGGATCTCCTAATCAGCTCATTGTCTGAAATGATCACTGGCACGACTTTCACGTAAATTTAAACAGGAATTTTTCTGGATGTCTAATCTAGTTCCAGAGCCTCAAGTGTGAAGTTCCCTTTAACTCTTTCTCATTATTATGGAGTTTGTTCTAAAATGTTCTAAAAGAAAATTGCTGATAATGATTAAACACCATTCCAAGTGTGCTTAACTAAAAGTCAGTAACGAATTCATAACTCCAATGCAAGTGTCCCCCAAATCAGTCCCGCTTACTAAAAAGATGTTTTACCTTCAGCTGGTTCTCTAGATTGCATCCTCATGTGAATTAAAGCAGTGTCTATTTTTCTCAAGTGTCATATTCATGAAGGACCGCACATCCTAGAAATTCTAATTGGCTCTTTATAATCGCAGCATTTGGATTTTGGAATCATCTGTAACCCCTCCTAAGCTACATAACATATGCAAAATTTGAGAGAGAACAACTGACCATAAAAAGTTCTAACGTTATGTTATATGCAGAAAGGGAAAAACCGGGGAAGCAGATCTGATTGCTATCACAATTTGCAGACAGATTTACTTGAAGGATTAAAGATCATGATTATCTACTGCTGCCATGAAAAAAGAGAGAAGCAGAAGAATATTCTGCCATATGAAGCGGTTACCCATCAGGATATTAAGATTGAAATAACTGAGAGAATCAGATTCTAGCTGCTTAGTATCCCTAGGAATTTCCAAACTTGGGATCTCAACTAAAACAGAGAATATATATATGATAAGGTAGTTATCAATACAATATTACGTTAACGAGAACCAAAATGGTTAACTGGTTATCTAATCTAATGCTAAACTGACTGACCATAAGCAAAGCAGATTAGTGTAACAGTGAAATAATAACAGATGTTATCGGTTAAAAGGAACACCAAAAGAGTAAATAAAACGAAGACCAGGAACTGTCAATGTCATATGGTAATTTCACGAAAAAGAAACACAACTTACGTATAGACTCTGGATCTATATGCACAAAGAAACTTGCAGCAACTATCAGATAGCAGAGAAGGAGCATCAGTCCTTTAAAGTAATTTGAAGTTCCATCCTGCAGAAAAAAGGAAAGGTTAAACGGAAAGAAAAAAGTTGAAACCCCAGGAGTGAAGCAAAACACAAAGGAAAGAAAGGGAGGATGAATAAGAGACATGATATATTTCTTTAACACTGGATCAAGCTCCTCCGCAAGACTTGCAAAATCGTCAACGTTTAGAAGCAAATATATTGCCTCTATAGACATTGTAGTTTTCAAGAAATTTTAGAAAACAAGAGTATTGTTTAATTCTTTCCCAACATCAACCTCTAAATTGAAAGAGCACTTAGAAACCAACAAACAAAAGTGAAAGGGGAGGAGGGGGGAACTCACCTGCAGCATGAATGCTACTACAAGAACACTCATGAAAAGTGTGGCCGTTTCAAATAATTGGAAGTTCAAGTCCATAGGACGACCCATTATCCATCCAACCACAACACAGAATGGGATCTGCAACAATAGTACAGGTTAAACGAGGCATAAACTCCCAGATTATATTGATTACAATCAAGGCCAACACTTAATAAAAAGTAAAAATGATGAAATAAAAGAATAAAATTCAAAGAACATTTATCAGTAATGAACAAAAAGACCAAAATGCGCACGAAATAGATCTGTGCTTATGAACAGATCATATATTGAGCAAAGCTAGAAAGACAGAGACTTTGATATAAGAATTTTCAAACAAATTCAACTCATACACATTCTAATATAGGGTACTTTCAGGAAATGCATGGATGCAATATGAGAACAAATTCGATGAATTATTTGACTTGGCAGTAGACATGGTTATTTGATTTGGTTCAAAATGCATATCTTAAGTGAAAAAGTGGCTGTCATGTAAGCTGTGTGTCATGACTCTTGTATATGAGAACAAAGTTTCAGTTGGATGTTATTATGTGATTGTCCCAAAAGTGAAGGTGGGCAAAGTATAACAGAATGCCTCTTTCAGTTATATCTATGGATAGTTCTTCCTGAATGAGATGTCCGATTTGCAGCCAACTGCAAAGCAGAAACATGCTGATATATTCATATCTTGCATGCATAAACATAGATTTTATTTGAAGAAAGCAGCTAATCAACAGTAAACTCCTGGTTAAAGTTTCTCTTTGATGTAATTAACACGCATAAACATTTCAAATTACCTACCCCAAACATGGCAATCTGCGTTGATGAGCCTATTGCCACTCCCAAAGAGATGTCCTGTGACAGTACCAGGTAAATGAGGAATGGTGATAGTAAATTATAGTTCTGATACAAAGAAAAGAGAGAAGAATATACAAGCTTGTCTTTGACAGCAAACATGACAGCACCAGCATGCTCAGCTGCATTTCCAACGATTGGGAGAAGTATGACACTTATAAATGACACAGGAATACTCATAGCAACTGATGCCCCCTGAAAACATAGTTTAATGTTTATTGGCAGAGAGACTAAAAAGGAACAATATTTTTTTAGTTTGTCTTATCACTTCTTATATGTGTTATAGATTGAGAATTAGACGATTCTACTACTAGAATGCCAAAGTTATGAAGTGCCAAATTAGAAAATGAGAATAGGTAGTGCAGGACGAAGAAGTTACCTCTATGGCATTAACCAGGTACTCTGACAAGACTGCTATCCATAGTGTCAAAATCGAAAGCCATACGATTGACCCCCATTTTGATATCTCAGGAGCTTCTTCCTCATCTGCGCCCCCGTCATTCTCACCCTCTTCCTGAACGTTATTAAACTTTTAGGAAAACCCGAACAAACTCAATGGAAGAGTAATGTAGCTAACAAATGATCAGCCTAGCCTGCGAGGGATAAAGGATGGTATGCAAGGGAACCACTGTAGGACTTTTGGGTTTCCCCATTGATAATATGTATAGAAGACTGCATAATTTTCCACTCCTTTTAGGCAAGCGAGGACATTTTTTATTTTCATATTACCAGATGCAGTGGCTACTCTTATGGAAATATTATCAGAAAGTGAATCAGAAAAATCGGCAGGAAAAGTAGGCTTATGTGATGCTAATGACCGGAACTTTTTATTTTCAAGTTTCTTTTTTCTCAATGATTTTCTCATTGATATTCCACTGTGATGAAAGANCTTCAAAGAACATTTATCAGTAATGAACAAAAAGACCAAAATGCGCACGAAATAGATCTGTGCTTATGAACAGATCATATATTGAGCAAAGCTAGAAAGACAGAGACTTTGATATAAGAATTTTCAAACAAATTCAACTCATACACATTCTAATATAGGGTACTTTCAGGAAATGCATGGATGCAATATGAGAACAAATTCGATGAATTATTTGACTTGGCAGTAGACATGGTTATTTGATTTGGTTCAAAATGCATATCTTAAGTGAAAAAGTGGCTGCCATGTAAGCTGTGTGTCATGACTCTTGTATATGAGAACAAAGTTTCAGTTGGATGTTATTATGTGATTGTCC
>AWOL01S0032602.1:0-13589 GCA_000715115.1 Nicotiana otophora
CCAATTCAAGAATGCGCTCAAGCCTCCAAATTGATGCCAAACGACTCGGAACTATCCAAACATTATATACATCGATCAATCTATGCTCAAATGTTCATATCACCACTATTAAAGTGATTACCCGACCCAAATTGTAAGATCCCTAAAATTCAACCCCAGGCCCACATGCCCGGATTCCGAAAATATTTGAAAACAGTTGTTACCCATAACCTTAGGAACATAAATATATGATTTTCACTAAGTTTCATAATCATTTCCGTGGTTAAATCTCATTTTTTNTAAATCTCATTTTTTTTATTAAACCTTGGGTTTTTCATCTAAACCCATGATTTCTACCAATTTTTATATTGAAATCTACCCAAAATCTATGTATTAAAGTAAGGTAGGAATTACTTACCCTGAATAGCTAAGTTGAAATCTTCCCTTTTGAAGCTCTAAAATCGCCCAAATGTGTAAAGAATGGGAGAGAAATGCCTAAGTCCCGTATTAAATGAAGTGCACTGCCCCAGCGATTTTTGCACCTGCGGTGCATTGGCCGCATCTGTAGTCCCGCACCTGCAGCTAGACCTTCGCAGGTGTGCATTTTCCTCATGTGGCCGTGCTCCGCATCTGCGGACACAAGGAGACGCATCTGCCAGCCCTTTCTACTCCTGCGACAATAGTGCCCGCACCTGCAGTCACGCAGGTGCATAAATTCCTCCGCACCTGTGGTGCCTGGGCTTCCTCGCATATTCGCTTCTGCGGCGCATGGCTCGTACCTGCGAGCTCGCACCTGTGGCTGGTTAAGCGAAGGTGCGGTTATGGCAGAACATGAGCTTCAGCAGCTGCTCCCAACTTCTAACTTTGTCCGAGCCTCGTCCAATTGACCCTCGGGGCCCCCTAGGTCCCGCCCGAACATAACAACAAGTTTGGAATCATAAAACAGACTCGCTCGATCTCCCGGAACGCCTTAAACAACATTAAAACTAAGAATTGCACCCAAAAACCCATTGAATCAAACTTAAGAACTTCAAGTTCTTCAATTTACTTCTAACGCACCGAAACGTACTAAAATTACTCAGAATGACACCAAACCTTACGTGCAAGTCTTAAATGACATTACAGAACTATTCCATGTCTCGAAATTCTGTTTAGACCTCGAAATCACCAAAACTCGCTCCAAACCAAATTTAAAGAACTTTTAAAACCTTCAAGAACCAACTTTCACTATTAGGTGCCGAACCGCTCCCGTTTCATCCAAAAACCGATCCGAACATATGCCCAAGTCCGAAATCAATGTACGAACCTATTGGAACCGCCAAATCCCAATTCCGAGGTCGTTTACTCAAAATGTTGACCGAAGTCAAACTTGGCCTTTTAAGCCAACCTTAAGGAACCAAGTGTTCCAATTTCGACCTGAACCCTTCCAAATCCCGAACTAACCATCGCCGCAAGTCATAAAATAGTAAAAGCATGTACAAGAAGTCTTATTTAGGTGAACGGGGTTTTAGAAAGAAAAACGACCGATCGGGTCATTACAATTTTCACCTCTTAAACAAACGTTCGTCCTCGAACGGGTTTAGATTCATACCTGAAGTGCTGAATAAGTGTGGATATCTGCTCCGCATATCCTCCTCGGACTCCCAGGTCGCCTCCTNGGACATAAGCATGAATAGTAGCTACACACGGACTCTCGTCACATCGTGCGTACGTAGCCCCCACAAATAGAAGTACATATTGATTAAGTTCACCTATGGGGTTAAATTCCCTCTTACAAGGTTAGGAAAGAGACTTACCTCGTCTCAAAGCTTACTTCCCAATTCAAGAATGCGCTCAAGCCTCCAAATTGATGCCAAACGACTCGGAACTATCCAAACATTATATACATCGATCAATCTATGCTCAAATGTTCATATCACCACTATTAAAGTGATTACCCGACCCAAATTGTAAGATCCCTAAAATTCAACCCCAGGCCCACATGCCCGGATTCCGAAAATATTTGAAAACAGTTGTTACCCATAACCTTAGGAACATAAATATATGATTTTCACTAAGTTTCATAATCATTTCCGTGGTTAAATCTCATTTTTTTTATTAAACCTTGGGTTTTTCATCTAAACCCATGATTTCTACCAATTTTTATATTGAAATCTACCCAAAATCTATGTATTAAAGTAAGGTAGGAATTACTTACCCTGAATAGCTAAGTTGAAATCTTCCCTTTTGAAGCTCTAAAATCGCCCAAATGTGTAAAGAATGGGAGAGAAATGCCTAAGTCCCGTATTAAATGAAGTGCACTGCCCCAGCGATTTTTGCACCTGCGGTGCATTGGCCGCATCTGTAGTCCCGCACCTGCAGCTAGACCTTCGCAGGTGTGCATTTTCCTCATGTGGCCGTGCTCCGCATCTGCGGACACAAGGAGACGCATCTGCCAGCCCTTTCTACTCCTGCGACAATAGTGCCCGCACCTGCAGTCACGCAGGTGCATAAATTCCTCCGCACCTGTGGTGCCTGGGCTTCCTCGCATATTCGCTTCTGCGGCGCATGGCTCGTACCTGCGAGCTCGCACCTGTGGCTGGTTAAGCGAAGGTGCGGTTATGGCAGAACATGAGCTTCAGCAGCTGCTCCCAACTTCTAACTTTGTCCGAGCCTCGTCCAATTGACCCTCGGGGCCCCCTAGGTCCCGCCCGAACATAACAACAAGTTTGGAATCATAAAACAGACTCGCTCGATCTCCCGGAACGCCTTAAACAACATTAAAACTAAGAATTGCACCCAAAAACCCATTGAATCAAACTTAAGAACTTCAAGTTCTTCAATTTACTTCTAACGCACCGAAACGTACTAAAATTACTCAGAATGACACCAAACCTTACGTGCAAGTCTTAAATGACATTACAGAACTATTCCATGTCTCGAAATTCTGTTTAGACCTCGAAATCACCAAAACTCGCTCCAAACCAAATTTAAAGAACTTTTAAAACCTTCAAGAACCAACTTTCACTATTAGGTGCCGAACCGCTCCCGTTTCATCCAAAAACCGATCCGAACATATGCCCAAGTCCGAAATCAATGTACGAACCTATTGGAACCGCCAAATCCCAATTCCGAGGTCGTTTACTCAAAATGTTGACCGAAGTCAAACTTGGCCTTTTAAGCCAACCTTAAGGAACCAAGTGTTCCAATTTCGACCTGAACCCTTCCAAATCCCGAACTAACCATCGCCGCAAGTCATAAAATAGTAAAAGCATGTACAAGAAGTCTTATTTAGGTGAACGGGGTTTTAGAAAGAAAAACGACCGATCGGGTCATTACAATTTTCACCTCTTAAACAAACGTTCGTCCTCGAACGGGTTTAGATTCATACCTGAAGTGCTGAATAAGTGTGGATATCTGCTCCGCATATCCTCCTCGGACTCCCAGGTCGCCTCCTCAACTAGTTGGCCCCTCCACTGGACCTTTACCGCGGAAATCCTCTTGGATCTCAACTGGCGATCCTGCCTATCAACTATGGCAACTGGCTCCTCTTCATAACCCAGACTCTCATCTAACTGAATCGTGCTGAAGTCTAACACATGTGACAAGTCGGGATGATACCTTCGAAGCATAGACACGTGAAAAATCGAATGAACTCCTGATAGACTGGGAGGCAAAGCAAACTCATAAGCAACCTCCCCAACTCGCCTCAACACCACAAATGGACCTATAAACATTGGGCTCAACTTGCCCTTCTTTCCAAACCTCATGATCCCCTTCATCGGCGAGACTTTCAAGAGAACCTTCTCGCCCACCATGAATGATAAGTCATGCGCCTTCCGGTCCGCGTAACTCTTCTGTCGGGACTGTGCTGTGCAAAGTCGCTCCTGAATCAACTTTACCTTTTCCAAGGCATCCTTCACCAAATCAGTACCATACAACCTAGCCTCGCTGGGCTCAAACCACCCAATGGGAGAACGATATTGCCAACCATAAAAATCCTCGAATGGGGCCATCTCGATGCTGGACTGGTAACTGTTGTTGTACGCAAACTCGGCCAAGGGCAAGAACCGATCCCACTACCCTCCAAGATCAATCACACATGCTCTGAGCATGTCCTCCAATATCTGCACTGTTTGCTCCGACTGTCCGTCGGTCTGTGGATGAAATGTTGTGCTGAGCTCTACACGGGTCCCTAATTCACTTTATACTGCTCTCCAAAAATGTGAAGTAAATGAGGACCTCTGTCTGATATGATGGAAACAGGCACACCGTGCAACCGAACTATCTCCTGGATATAAATCTGGGCCAATCTCTCCGAAGTATAGGTAGTCATCATAGGAATGAAGTGTGCCGACTTGGTCAATCTGTCTACAATGACCCAAACTGCATCAAACTTCCGCAAAGTCCGCGGCAACCCTACTACAAAATCCATAGTAATGCGCTCCTACTTCCACTCGGGTATGGTGATCTGTTGGAGTAGACCTCCTGACCTCTGGTGCTCACACTTAACCTGCTGGCAATTTAGGCATCTATCCACATACTCAACTATGTCCTTATTCATCCGCCGCCACCAATAGTGTTGCCTCAGGTCGCGATACATCTTCGTAGCACCTAGATGAATGGAATATCGAGAACTGTGCGCCTCCTCTAGAACCCTCTCCCTCAAGCCATCTACATCAGGAACACATAGACGACCCTGGAGTCACAGGACACCATCCTCGCCAATAGAAACCTACTTGACACCACCCTGTAATACCGTCTCTCTGAGAACTACCAAGTGCGGATCATAAAACTGTCGAGCCTTGATCTGCTCCAATAGTGAAGACTGAGCAACAACACATGAAAGAACTCGGCTGCGCTCTGAAATATCCAACCTCACAAGTCTGTTAGCCAAGGACTGAATGTACAAAGCTAGTGGCCTCTCCTCTGCTGAAATGAATGCCAAGCTACCCATGCTCTCTGCCTTCCTGCTCAAGGCATCTGCGACTACATTCGCCTTGCCCGGATGATAAAGAATAGTGATGTCATAGTCCTTCAGTAACTCAAGTCATCTGCGCTGCCTCAAATTGAGATCCCTTTGTTTGAACAAGTGTTGCAAACTGCGGTGATCAGTGTAAACCTCACAAGGCACCCCATATAGATAATGCCTCCAAATCTTAAGAGCATGAACAATCACGGCCAACTCCAAATCTTGTACAGGATAATTCTTCTCATGAAGCTTCAGCTGACGTGAGGCATATGCAGTAACTCGCCCCTCCTACGTCAATACACAACCCAAGCCAACGCGTGAAGCATCGCAATACACAGTATACATCCCTGAACCGGAAGACAACACTAGAACTGGTGATGTAGTCAAAGCTGTCTTCAGCTTCTGAAAGCTCGCCTCACAATCATCGGTCCAATGGAACGGAGCACCCTTCTGGGTCAATCTAGTAAAATGCGTTGCAATAGATGAGAAACCCTCCACGAACCGACGATAATAACCTACTAACTCCAAGAAGCTCCTAATCTCAGTCACCGAAGTAGGACGAGACCAACTATGAACTGCCTAAATCTTCTTGGGATCCACCTTAATTCCCTCGCCTGATACAACTTGCCCCAAGAATGCCAAAAAACTTAGCCACAACTCACACTTGGAGAACTTAGCATATAGCTTCTGTTCTCGCAAGGTCTGAAGCACCACTCTCAACTGCTGCTCGTGCTCCTCCATGCTACGTGAGTAAATCAAAATGTCATCAATGAAGACAATGAAAAACGAATCAATATAATGCCTGAACAGCCTGTTCATCAAGTCCATAAACGCCGCTGGGGCATTAGTCAAACCGAAAGACATCACTAGAAACTCATAATGGCCGTATCTAGTACGAAAAGCAGTCTTCGGAACATCTGAGTCCCAAATATTCAACTGATGGTACCCTGATCTCAAGTCGATCTTAGAGAATACCCTAGCACCCTGCAACTGGTCAAACAAATCATCAATACGTGGTAATGAGTACTTATTCTTAGTGGTGACTTTGTTCAACTAGCTGTAATCAATGAACATCCGCATGGTTCCATATTTCTTCTTCACAACTAATATCGGTGCACCCGAAGGTGATACACTCGGCCTGACGAACCCCTTAGCTAGCAACTCCTCAAGTTGTTCCTTTAACTCCTTCAATTATTTTGGAGCCATACGGTACAGAGGTATAGATATAGGCTGGGTACCTGGAGTCAAGTCACTACAGAAGTCAATATCATGATCTGGTGGCATGCCCGGAAGATCAGAAGGAAATACCTCAGAGAACTCCCGGACCGCCGGTACTGAATCAATCGTCGGAGACTCTACAGTAGTATCCCAAACATAGGCTAGATAAGCTACATAACCTTTCTCAACCATGTGCCGAGCCTTCATAAAAGAGATAACCAGACTAGATGTACTGACAAACGAACCGTTCTACTCCAATCTAGGCAACTGTGGCATCACTAAGGTAACAATCTTGGCATGGCAATCAAGGATGGCGTGATATGAGGATAGCCAGTCCATGCCCAGGATGACCTCAAAGTCGGTCATAACAAGCAACAAAAGATCCGCTCTAGTCTTGTATCCACATAATGTGACCACAGAGGACCAATAGACCCGATCCACAACAACAAAATCACCCACAGGAGTGGACACATAAACAGGAGAACCCAAGGACTCACGAGGAATATCCAGAAAATGAGCAAACAGAGATGACACATATGAATAGGTAGACCCTGGTTCAATAAATACTGAATCTTCCCGACCGCAGAAAGAAATCATACCTGTGATCATGACATCTGAGGCCACTGTATCTGGTCTGGATGGAAAAGCATAAAATCTGGCTGGAGCGCCACCTGGCTGGCCTCCGCCTGCCTGACCTCCACCTCTGGAATGACCCCTACCCACTGCCCATACCTCTAGGCGGTCAGACGGCTGGTGCGGCTACTGGAGATGTAATCATGGGCTGTTGACCCTGCTGTACTACCTTGCCCCGAAGTCTGGTGCAATGCCTCTTCATGTGACTAGGATCCCCGCACTCATAACAACCCCTCAGAGCGGTGGACTGCTACCCTGAACTCTGGCCCTGATGGCCTGGATACCCACCGGAAGGACCCTGGATAGATGGTGGGTGATATGAACTCTCTGGCATGGCACTGAAGTAGGCACTGGAAGAACCCTGATGACTGGATTACCCACTGAAATAACCCTAAATAGCTAGCAGACGGTAAGAACTCTCCGGCATAGCGCTGAAATAGAGTCACGCCGAAACACTCTGAGGAGGTGGTAGTGCCGGATATGGGGACCTACTAAGATGACCTCTTCCCAAAATGACCACTGCCCCCAGCTGGGGCACCTCTTAACTCTCTAGAAAAATGGGACCTCTTTTCCCGCTGCATCTGCTTTCTACCCCTCTGACGGTAACCCTCAATCCTCCGAGCAATCTCCACTACCAACTGATTAGAAGTCCCCATCTCAACTTCCCGGGCCATAGTAGCCTGAATACCTGAGTGCAACCCCGCAACAAACCTCTGCACTTGCTCCGCCTCAGTATGAAGTATCATAAGTGTACGGCGAGACAACTCAGAGAATCTAGCCTCAAAATCGGTCACTGACATCTGACCTTGCTCGAGCCACTCGAATTGACACCGCAACTCTTCCCTTTGGGATGGTGGGATATACCTGTCCAAATATAGGTGGGTGAACTGGTCCCAAGTCATGGGAGGAGAATCTGCTGGTCTGCCAAGAAGATAAGCCTTCCACCGCCTACGTGCGCTGCCCACCAACTGAAAGGTAGTGAAATCCACCCCGTGAGATGCCAATATACTCATGTTGTGCAGTCTGTCCCTGCACCTATCAATAAAATCCTAAGGATCCTCATGTCGCTCACCCCCAAAAGACCGAAGGGTGAAGCGTAGTCCATCTGTCCAAGAGCTTCTACGGCTCGCTGGCCACAGCTGGTCTAGGCTCAGGTACAGCCGTGACAACTGGCTGAGCCCCGCACGTGGGTAGTGTACCCGTGGTCTGATATACGACAGCTGCATGCCCAGGTACCTGAGCAGTAGGGGTCTGTGCTCCCCATCCCGCCTGAGATGTGGCTGGGTCTGTTGGAAATAAACCAGCCTGAGTTATAGAATCTATGACCCGCAGCATACGGCCCATGACCTCCTGAAAGCCCGGTGCTAACGTGAAATCTACTGGGGTTAGCTCTGCGGCGGGCACCCCGCCCTGCTCCTCAACAATGAGATCCTCCACTGGATTCGCTGTTGGTACAACTGGGGAAACTCTGGGACGTCCTTATCCCCTACCCTGGGCTGGTTCCCTCCCCCGACCTCTACCTCGGCCTCTAGCCACAGAGGGAGCAGTCCCTCCTAGGTTTGGAATGTTTGATGTGCGCGTTCTCACCATCTGTGAGAGAATAAGAGGAAGAAACTTAGTATACCATCAACTGTACGATAAGAGATGAATAAAGAGTAGTTTGCTAACACCCTATATCCTCTCGAAGATAAGTACGAACGTCTCCGTACCAATTTGCAAGACCCTATTAGGCTTGCCCATAACTTGTGAGACCTACGTGAACCTAGTGCTTTGATACCATGTTGTCACGATCCAATTTCATCATAGGCCGTGATGGATCCCAACACCGTTGTTAGGCAAGCCAACACTGTTAAATCTAGTGGTTTCCACTTTTAATATGTTTGCAAAGTAATATTTTTTTCCGCATTTATAAAAGATTTAGAAATTTACTACTGTAAGGTAATTAAACAAAAGCAACTGAGTGCCAATCGAAGTCGCAATAATAAATCCAAAATCACGAGTCTACTAGTGTGTGCCAAGACCTGGTGTCACAAGTATGTTCGCTACTAGCAGAATATATAAAAGAATACTAGTCTATTGTCTCAAGGAAATAGGCAGAAATATAAATCCAAAAGAGAGACTTCGGCTGCTGCTGAATGGCTCGGAAGGCCAGCTCACCGTGTAATCTCAAGGTAGAAGTCAAACGTGCGCGCCAGACTGGTAACCAGATGCACCTGCCTCAAATCTTGCACATCAAGTGCAGAAGTGTAGCGTGAGTACATAAACAATGTGTACCCAGTAAGTATCTAGCCTAACCTCGAAGAAGTAGTGGCGAGGGGTCGACTTCGATACTTACTAAGGGCCAAAACATGATAATGTATAAAGCATGTAATATACAATAATAATAGCGCTCAAAACAAGAAGTAAGTAGGTAAATCCTTCTTTCAAGTAAAAATCAAACCATATCTCTCTTCTATTCCTTTCACGTTTCAAGTCCATGAAACATTATTAAATATAAGAAGGGGTTTCGGTATTACTACGCACGAGTTATGTCGAGGACGTACGACCCGATCCAAATATACATAATAATATTTATTGTGCACTGCCGAGGGTCGAACAGCCCGAACCATATAACATATCAATAAATCATGTCGAGGCAAACGACCCGCTCCCATGAGAGTAGTGGAAGTTTACCCCGCTCGCGGAATATATTCGTGAAGCGGTTGAACATATAATTTCTCAACTCATCGTAGTATTTCTCAATTTTTTACTAAAACTAAGGAATTCAACTAGGGGCTTTAAATATTGAGACCTTCAACTTCCGCTTTAATCCAACAACTAGTAAGCATAAACAAGCAAAGGTATCAACAAAGCATGGTGTAATCCTAAATCTACCCGGACATAAGCATGAATAGTAGCTACGCATGGATTTTCGTCACATCGTGCGTATGTAGCCCCCAAAAATAGAAGTACATATTGATTAAGTTCACCTATGGGGTTAAATTTCCTCTTACAAGGTTAGGAAAGAGACTTACCTCGTCTCAAAGCTTACTTCCCAATTCAAGAATGCGCTCAAGCCTCCAAATTTGATGGCAAACAACTCGGAACTAGCCAAACATTATATAAATCGATCAATCTATGCTCAAAAGTTCATATGACCACTATTAAAGTGATTACCCAACCCAAATTGTAAGATCCCTAAAATTCACCCCCAGGCCCACACGTACGGATTCCAGAAATCTTTGAAGAAAGTTGTTACCCATAACCTTAGGAAAATAAATATATGATTTTCACTAAGTTTCATAATCATATCCGTGGTAAAATCGCATTTCTTTATTAAACTCTGGGTTTTCATCTAAACCCATAATTTCTATCAATTTTCATGTTGAAATCTATCCAAAATCTATGTATTAAAGTAAGGTAGGAATTACTTACCCTCAATAGCTAGGTTGAAATCTCACCTTTTGAAGATCTAAAATCACCCAAATGTGTAAAGAATGGGAGAGAAATGCCTAAGTCCCGTATTAAATGAAGTGCACTGCCCCAGCGATTTTCGCACCTGTGGTGCATTGGCCGTATCTGTGGTCCCGCACCTGCGGCAAGACCTTCGCAGGTGTGCCTTTTCCTCATCTGGCCGGGCTTCGCATCTGCAGACCCAAGGAGCCGCATATGCGAGCCCTTTCCACTCCTACGACAACAGTACCCGCACCTGCGGTCACGCAAGTGCGTAAATTCCTCCGCACCTACGGTGCCTAGGCTTCCTAGCATATTCGCTTCTGTGGCACATGGCTCGCACCTGTGNCGAGCTCGCACCTGTGGCTGGCCAAGCGCAGTGCAGTTATGGCACAACTTGAGCTTCAGCAGTTGCTCCTAACTTCTAACTTAGTCCGAGCCTCATCCGATTGAACCTCGGGGCCCCCCGGGGTCCCTGCCCGAACATACCAAAAAGTTTGAAATCATAAAACGGACTCGCTCGAACTCCCGGAACACCCGAAACAATATTAAAACTAAGAATCACACCCCAAAACCCATTGAATCAAACTTAAGAACTTCAAGTTCTTCAATTTACTTCCAACGCGCCGAAACGTACTAAAACTACTCGGAATGACACCAAATCTTACGTGCAAGTCTTAAATGACATTACGGAACTATTCCTGATCTCGGAATTCCGGTTTGATGTCGATATCACCAAAACCCACTCCAAACAAAATTTAAAAAACTTTTAAAACCTTCAAGAACCAACTTTCACTATTAGGCGCCGAACCGCTTCCGGGTCATCCACAACCCGATCCGAACATACGCCCAAGTCCGAAATCAACGTACGAACCTATTGGAACCGCCAAATCCCAATTCCGAGGTCATAACTCAAAATGTTGACCGAAGTCAAACTTGGCCTTTTAAGCCAACCTTAAGGAACCAAGTGTTTCAATTTCGACCCGAACCCTTCCAAATCTCGAACTAACCATCCCCGCAAGTTATAAAACAATAAAAGTATCTACGGGAAGTCTTATTTAGGGGAACAGGGTTCTAGAAAGCAAAACGTCCGGTCGGGTCATTACAAGAGGAGTAAAGTTACTAAGTGACTAATCGTGAACTCGTGAAGTCTCTATAATAACAAGTCTAGCCTTAAGTAGTAATGTAAAACAGAGGAATTTAATAGGAGAGATTGCTAAAATAATACAGCCATAGCATGATGTGAACCTAAGCTTACCCGGACAATAACATGAATGTAGCTATGTACGGGCTCTCATCACCTCGTGCGTACGTAACCCCCACAACAAGTAGCACACATCCATATACAACACCTAGGGTTAATTTTCCCCTCACAGAGTTAGACATGAGACTTACCTCACTCAGAAATTCCATAACTGGCTCCAAAGCCTCTCTAACACCTCAAACCGATGACCGTCGTTCCAAACCTAATCAAATAAGATGCAATCCAATCAAAATATATTCTAATACTCATAATTAATCAATTTATAACAATTTCCAACTCCGTTTGAAAAATCGATAAAGCAACCCTCGGGTCCACGTGCCCGGATCCCGAAAGTTTTCGAAGACAAACACTACCCATAGCACTACGAACTCAAATATATAATTTATTATCAATTTCATGCCCAAATTCGTGATTAAAATCCAAGAATACCAATTTCTAGGTTTTTCTTCAAAACCCTACATTTCTACAAATTTTCATGTTTAATCCATATATAAACCAAGTATTTAACTTGCAATAGGTGGGAATCACTTACCTTGACATAGATGATGAAAATCTCCCCTTGAAGCTCTCCAGAAATCGCCCAACCAAGTGAAAAATGGGAGAAAAATGAGCCAAGTCCCGTTCTTAAAGAACCCTTCTGCCCAACAACTCCCGCACCTGCGGTCTCGCAGGTGCGGCCAAAATCTCACCCTTGCGCATGCCCTCTGCGCAGAACATTCCGCACATGCAATGCCAAACGCGCCCTTGTGGTCTCGCACATGTGGAGACCTTGCGCTTCTACGACTCTAGCGGCCAGCTTGCATTCTGCTTCTGCGAAGCTTTCCTCGCATCTGTGGGCTCGCAGATGGGGAAACATCCTCACATCTGCAGCCATGCCAGCTCCGTCCAGATGTCGCTTCTGCGACCCAATCGTCGCACCTGCGGGCTCGCATCTGCTGCCCTATTCACGCAGGTGCGATTGCACCAGGTATCAGCTGCCGCAGCCCTTTTTCCAAGTCCAAACTCGGTCCGTTAACCATTCGGAACCCACTCGAGGCCCTCGGGACCTCAACCAATTATACTCACAAGTCCTAAAATACAATGCGGACTTAGTCGAGCCTTCAAAGCACGCCAAAAAATATCGCAATCACGAATCACCTTCCAATTCAAACTTAATGAACTTTGAAATTCCAAACTTCTATAATCGATGTCGAAACCTATCAAATCACGCCCGATTGGCCTCAAAAGTTTGCACACAAGTCATAATTGACATTACAGACCTACTCATGCTTCCAGAATTGGAATCCGACCCCGATATCAAAAAGTCTACTCCCGGTCAAACTTTCCAAAAACCTCCAAATTTCCATTTTTTTGCCAAATGACCTACGGACCTCCAAATCCACTTCCGGACGCGCTCCCAATACCAGAATCACCATACAAAGCTATTCCCATACTCGGAATCCCAAACGGACATTAATAACATTGAAATGCACTTCAACCCAAATTTAGAAAATTCTTCCAAAAATGCCAACTTCCATAATAGGTGCCGAAATGCTCCTGAGTCATCCAAAACCCGCTCCGGGCATACGCCTAAGTCCAAAATAATCATACAAACATGTTGGAATCTTCAAATCCTGATTCCAAGGTCGTCTATTCAAAAATCACACTTTAGTCAATTCCTCCAACTTAAGGCTTCCGAAATTAGAATTTTCTTTCCAAATTAACTCCAAACTTCCCAAAATTAAATTCCGACCATGCGTACAAGTCATAATACCTGAAGTAAAGCTGCTCAGGGTCTCAAACCACTGAGTGACGCTCGGGTCGTTACATTCTCTTCCACTTAAACATATGTTCGTCCACGAACTTACTAAGAACTACACTGGAGTTGTCCGAAATCATTGTGTAATACCTCGTGCACCTACCCGTTCTACCACAACCCAGTTGAGCACATTTGCTAGAGCAAACTTGAAAATCCACCCTTTTATCTAGTCNATAATACCTGAAGTAAAGCTGCTCAGGGTCTCAAACCACTGAGTGACGCTCGGGTCGTTACATTCTCTTCCACTTAAACATATGTTCGTCCACGAACTTACTAAGAACTACACTGGAGTTGTCCGAAATCATTGTGTAATA
>AWOL01S0032603.1:7500-43948 GCA_000715115.1 Nicotiana otophora
GGGGGGGGGGGGTATAGTTCACATCAGGAGGTATTTCCTTAGATTGGCTAGGAGCATATCTCAACAGGGTTTTCGTGCCATCATACTGGCACTGGTTGCCCCACCGCCCGCGAAAGAAGCTAGGGACTGGGGTAAGTTTGTTAGAGGTGGAGGTCATGCAACTAAAGGTGGGGGTCAGGCCGTTAGAGGTGGAGGCCAACCAGCCAGGGGTCACCCGAGGGGCGGAAGTCAGAGTGGTGGGTCCTACCCTCGATTTTATACTTTCCCAGCTAGGCCCGAGGCAGAGTCATTTCACGCCGTTATCATAGGTATTGTTCTAATTTTCCATAGAGAGGCTTCGGTTCTATTTATTCCAGGCTCTACTTATTCCTACATGCCATTCTATATTGCTTCATATTTGATTGTACCTCCTGATTCTTTGAGTGCTCCTATATATGTGTCCTTGGCTGTGGGAGATTCTGTCATTGTAGATTGTGTTTATCGCTTGTGTGTGGTTTCTATTGGGAGTCTTGAGACTAGTGTAGATATCCTACTTCTTTATATGGTGGAATTTGATGTTATCTTGGGTACAGACAAGCTATAACCTTATCATGTTATATTGGACTGTCACGCCAAAGTGTTTCTAGAGGTGTTTTTTGCATATCTACCGTGGATGCCACCCGACAGTGATATTGACTTCTGTATTGATCTGGCTACGGGTACTCAGCCCATTTCTATTCCACCACACCATGTGGCGCCATCTATGTTGAAGGAACTAAAGGAGGAGTTGCAGGATTTGGTTTATAAGGGATTCATTAGACCTAGTGTCTCTTTCTGAGGTGTGCCTGTGTTGTTTGTGAAGAAGAAAGATGGGTTGATGAGGATGTGTATAGACTATTGGTAGTTGAACAAGGTCACTAACAAGAACAAGTATCCATTGCCGAGGATTGATGACTTATTTGATCAGCTTCAGGGTGCCAAGGTATTTTTGATGTCCCTAAGACAGCTTTCCGGACTCAGGTATGGGTATTATGAGTTCCTAGTGATGTCATTTGGGTTGACAAATTCCCCACCAACATTCATGGATTTGATGAACCTGGTATTCAAGCCCTATTTGGATTCCTTTGTGATTGTATTCATTGATGATATCTTGATCTACTCACACAGTCGAGAGAAGCATGAGCAGCATCTTCGTATTGTAGTTTAGACTATCCGATATGGTCAGTTATATGCCAAGTGTTCAACGTGCGTGTTTTGGTTAGACTCAGTTGACGTTTTGGGGAATGTTGTACCTGTATAGGGTATAAAGGTGGATCCTAAGAAGACTGAGGCAGTTCAGAACTGGCCTAGACCCACTTCAGCTAAAGAGATTCGGAGTTTCTTAGGTTTGGTAGGTTATTATCGCCAATTCGTGGAGGGGTTTTCATCCATAGTTGTTACACCCCATGCTTTCGTACGTAAAAGCACGCCATAAGTAAATTGATGAAAGCTCGGAAATGAGATGTTACATACCGCATTTTCTTACGTTAAAGTTTCGTCGTAAGTTAATCGACGTAAGTTCGAGAATGGGATTATTTTGAGATTAAAAGCATTGTGCTATTTCAAACAAGTGATGAGTAAATTCGTGAAGGTGAGAGGGTGAGAAAATCGAAGAAAATGAATTTCGTCGAAGTTTGACATTTTGGAATAAAATATGGCCCGAGCTAAAATACCCGGTATTTATGGACTAGTACCATATAAGGTACCATATGGCCATGATAGTAAGGTGTATAAAGTGTATTAAAGTAAGTAGTATTTTAAGTAATTTAAGATGATTCTTAATTATATGGGTAATTAGTTAATTGTTGGATTAGTGGGGAATTTCCAAGTTAATTAGAAAATTGGTAATTTATTTAAGACATTTTGGATTATCTTTTGGATAAAGTCTTGAAACCAACGTGGCAGCCAATAAAAAGCCCCAAAGAATGACTCTTCAATTAGGTGCAACAGTATAACAGTATTTTCTTTACCATCGAGCAATAATATGTGGGCAGGCCCCTATCGGGCAACCTCTGATCAGATGGTAAGTTATATACCGAGCCTATTATGGCCGATCACCTATGAGCGAGCCTATTTGGCCAAGATACAGAGCCTAGTATGGCCGAGCGCCTATGAGCGAGCCTACTACGACAGAGCAGTTATATATATATCGATCCATATAAGGATGGACAACTATTTACATACTATATTGAGAGAGTTGAGTCAGTATTAGCAGGTAAGCATATCTTCAGATTATATTTGACTCCAGTTACTTTCAGTTATTATATTATCTGTTTAATTTCAGCTCTCCGTTATTCTGTTGCCTTACATACTCAGTTCATTATTCCGTACTGGCGTCCCTTTTGCCTAGGCATGCTGTGTTTCATGCCCGCAGGTTCCTGTTAGACAGGATGAGAGTCCTCCAAGTAGGCTATCAGCTCTGCGGAAGGTATTGGTGCCCTCCATTTGCTCCGGAGTTACTATTTGGTCAGTATGATTAGAACATGTGTTGATTGGTATGGCGGGGCTCTGTCCCGATCTTTATGATATTTATATACTCTTAGAGGCTTGTAGACAGATGTCATGTATATGAAAGATTGTATGGCCTTGTCGGCCTAAGTTCTGTGTAAGAGTGCTCTTTTTGGCCTTATAGTCCTGTATGTCTTGAGGATAAGTTGGTATTTCATGTTGTATTCTACTTATCTCACGGCATCCTCTCCGGCTCAGTTATCTATGATAGTATGATACGAAAAGATATGTTATGTTGGTACTCGGTTGAGTAAGGTACCGGGTGCCCGTCGTGGCCCATTGGTTTGGGTCGTGACAAAAGTGGTATCAGAGTAGTTCTGTCCTAGGTAGTCTACAAGCCGTGTCTAGAAGAGTCTTGTTTATGGGTGTGTTGTACACCACACTTCTAAGGAGGATGCTACAGGGCATTTAGGATTGTCATTCTTTCTTTTTTACTCTAGATCGTGTGGTAGAGCTCAGTTGTAAGAACTCAATTTCCTAAACTCCATCTTATTCATAATACGATGATGCCTACATCTAAAAAGAGGGTTGGTAAGGTATTGAATGCGGTTGTGTAAGGCTTGAGTCAGAGTAACTTGATTTTGCATGATTCTTATGATGAGTAAATGTGAGGTCTACAGTATATCATGTGTGTACAAAAATGTGTAAAGTTCTTGATAAGTAGCTTTAAAGAAAGAATATTTATCCACTCTTACGGTAAAAAGTAATAAGAGAATCGGAAGGTAGACACAGGTTTCAGCAAGTAAAAGAAGCAAGGTGAAGAAGGGTATGAGGTACCCAGTTAATGAAGATTATCATTATTTACCATTAAGGAAGAGAGATATAAGTATCTTGAGTTACCTTTAACAGTAACAGAGGTATGTACAACTGGTCGCACCCATCTCATTTATGCCCTATGAAAGCTAATAGAAGTAGTATAAGAGAAGGCAGGATATCAGGATCTAGCTGGGGTTAAGGTAACCCAAAATGGTGGATGGATTGTTAGGGGTAGCTGACATTTCCGAAGGATATTGCAAATATACTAATAAATCTCCTTGTGAGACACCCAAATGGTGCACTCTAAAATAGTACAGCTAGATACGAGTACTACAAATATAGGCACTGGAAGCATTAAAGGGATAAATATTACCTTAGTGTGGCTCTCGTCCCTAGTAGAGAAAGAATGTTAGGGAATTCGGAGAGCCAATGGATGGATCAAGGGGAGCTAAAAGCAAAAGAATGTCTTGTTCGAGTTTTTCAGAATAAAGTGATAGACACAAATGTTAGCGGAAAATAAGAAGAGTGTTAATGAAGCATTATGAGTAAGATGTGATACATGGATGACAACAGTAGATCAATTAAAATGGCAGTATTACAGAGTCTATAGTCAAGTGAAGGAAAAGATGAGAGGTAACAGGCCTAGAGACAACAAAAGGATATAGGCCATAAAGTCATATCCTCATTTCGAGAAATAAGTTCGCGACTCCAACCCGACTACCAGAATGAAAAGTTAGACTCTAGAGTAATAGAAATCAGTATGGGTTGGTGAACAAGATAAAATGAACATCAATTATAGACTGAGTAATTTGATAATAGTCGGCATCATGAGAATTTCAGATTACGTCCGGCGATAATAGAATGGACAACAGAAGAAGATTTATGAGATATTCAGAGAATTGTTATTCAGGAAGACACTTCCCTAAAGCAAGCAACGTGAGAAACGTTAAGCTTAAGGGACTATATGGGCCAGTTATACTAATTGTCACCCTCACGAGTAAGAAATTTGTTATCCTTGGTACAGAAGGATTACCGCAAGGCAAGTAAGGGTCATCGATAATGTGAAAAGACGCCAAAGATGAAAAGGTAAAACATCTATAGGTAGATCCTCGTGGATCCAACTCTTAGTACTCCCCTAAAGAGGGGATATGGGGTGATATAGCATTAAGTTAGAATTAAGTGGTTCTAGTAACTATGGAACGGTAAAGGAAGAATGTGATAAAAGTGAGAAAGGGATGAGATTTCACTTATTCCAATCCTATAGATATGCTACAATTCCAGAATATTATGCAAACACGATGTCAAGGAAAGGAAGTAAGGGTCCCAGCCCGCGATGTTATTGACAGAAAGGAGCCAGAGCGAGACGTAAGTTAAGACAAAAGAAATAACCCAAGAAAGATTACACGAAACATTAATATGAGAATGGGCCAACGAGTAGTTGGTAATTGATTCAGGAAGATCCTAGTTATGGCTAGACGGGAGGTTACAAACGAGTCAGCAGATCGTGCAAGATAAACATAATAAAACCCAATACAGTGAATTCAGCCTCACAGTAATGTCATTGTAATACTTGAGAAATATTCAGATAGGAGTTGGGGTAGTTAAAGGTACGAAATGAGTGTTGCGGAGATAAAAGAGAGTGCCACTGGGAAGACAATCAAAATATCAGCTCATAAGCAACCCTACAAGTACATGGGCATGGAGGTAAGTAACTACGGATAACTATAGGCGAGGAAGGACATAAAAAAAAATTATGTCGATTATGCGATGTAATAAGCTTGCAGATTTACAAGAGTCGGAGGATCCTCCCTAAAAACTACAATGAAAGACTAGTTGAGGAAGTAAGGAAGGAGGCTTCAACCTAAGCTCAGTAACCTAAGGAGGAAGTGGTCTTATAACAACAGTATCACAACAACATTGTATTCACCCCATAAGAAAGTGGCACCTATTGTGGCCAATATGTGTGGGCACTAAGATAAACCAAGTATTCATGCAACAAGTGGCAGAACGACCTGGGAAAGGAATTGCTTGCATTTAAAGAAAGTTGAGAAGAAATGAAAGGAATTATTCGATCAATGACCCAGAGATAATTACATTATGAATGCACCTAAGCTTTTTGGGGTATTATGCAACATATATGTTGACAATTATAGAGTCGTGGAAGACTCTGGTATAAGTTAAAAGAAATAATTGAGTCTAGGTTATAGACAAAGGATTGAATTGTTAAAGGATTATATCATGGATATTCTATAGCGTCCATGAAAGGCTAAAGTAATAACTAATATCATGAGCCGCAGATCGGGAGATAGCTTAAGCCTACATAAAGGCTAATCATAAGGAAGAAGAAACTAAAGAGTTTAATCAACTAAGTAAATCAGGAGTCTGATTATTGGACCCGAAAAAATTTGGGAATCGTGATTGAGAACATAGAAGAATCACCCTTAATATTAGAGGTACAAGAGAGATAGTACAATAGTTATATTCTATAACAGCTCTACAAGAAAGCCAGTTAGAAGAGTACCATCCTCATAAGAAGTCAGTATGAAGCTCCCAACGGATTTTGTGTGCACTAGAGGTTCAAGTATTATAATAGAGCTTCAAGTTATGGATGTGAATTATACCTATGTGGAAGGGAGGTCATGAAGGATATAGAAGATATGATGTGAGATTTTTAGGCAAAGGAAAAAAACATATGAAATACTCAAACGCAGAAGGTTGCGAATAGTTCATACTTCGGATAAAAGGCTTGAAGCACAGGGGATTCAGTATCCAGGAATGATAACAGCATCGTCAGTAGCATGTCTTCCAACCTATGGGTTCTAAGTATCGAGAGGTCAAGTAAGAAGTGTTAGAGATGCTGTGATGTCTATGATGCAAGCAAGTTGAAGGAAGGTGGCGAATAATATAAATAGATATGTGTAGGTCACAATCAAAAGTATGGTAAAGCGACAAGGTTTTAGGAAGATAGGAGTAAGGATAAGAAAGGGCGAGTGAGAAGGTGACGAGAATGGATAATTCCACAAGATTAAGCCCATGAAAACAAGAAGAGATGATGGTTTCTCTAAGTTATACAAAGCTCAGTATGGCCTGAATGAACCCAAAGGAGTCTAAGACTAATGGCATTTAGAAGAGATGGAATGCCGCCCTAATAGTACAATGAGGGTGTAATTGTGATAGATAAAGGATGACGATTGGGCCTTCGATTTAGTAATGATTTGATAAATTGTACAGGATTAAAATACCCACGTAAGGAGAATCACATTGGGATGCTATGAAATACGATTATTGAAGTATAGTATCGTATCGTCCCCAGGTGGATCAAGAAAATTACTTCAAATGTTCCACGATGCAACGTGAGCCCTAGTGATTACGTAAAAGGTTTCAAGTTATCAGTGGTAGATTGTAGATCAATATTGAGGTGAATCAACAATGGATGGACAAAAATCAAAAAGTATGAGATCAGATTAGGCCGTTATTCATAAGAAGAATAGTAATGAGGAAGTATTAAAGGACTTAGATTTATACATATGGGATAAGAAACAAAAGTAGCCTGGAGTTCGGTAGCAGACCTCAGTAACGATAAATCGAAGTAAGAGTTATGGTATAGTATGACCTACCTAGATGCAGTAAAGTCATACGAATAGATAATCGGGTCTATGAAATAAGATATAGCAATATTCGTAAGTTCAACAAAGTACCGAACATAAAAATTCAGTGTACTTATAGATGCCTAGAGGGACATATTACCAAGCTCTGTATATGCTAACAAAGCGAGGCCTAGAAATTAGCTAAAAACTGGAGGAAAAAGGAGAAAAGAGTTGCATAGGCGCGCATACAAGGAAAAAGTCATACTGGCTGCATGACAGAAGGTAGCAAGAGTTACAAGATTGGAAGAATTACGACCATAGACCGTGGTGTGAGAAAGAGGCCTAAAGGGAGGAATGACCTGGCCTTTGGATTTATTCACAGAACAGTTGCCTAGATGGCAAGGAGAGTACTTACATATTTCCAAGAGATATAGGTTATGATAATGGTAAGTGCATCAGTCAACATTCGAGGACAAATGTTCCAAAGGAGTGAATTATGTTACACCCTATATTTTCGTAGTAAAAGTACGCCATAAGTATATTGATGAAAGCTCGATAAAGAGATATTACATTCCGTATTTTGGTACGTTAAAGCTTCTTCGTAAGTTAATCGACGTATGTTCGAGAATGGGATTATTTTGAGATTATAAGCATTGTGCTATTTCAAACAAGTGATGAGTAAATTCGTGAAGGTGAGAGGGTAAGCAAATCAAAGAAAATGAATTTCGTCAAAGTTTGACATTTTGGTATAAAATACGACTCGAGCTAAAATCCCCGGTATTTATGGACTAGTACAATACAAGGTACCACATGGCCATGATAGTAAGGTGTATTAAGTGTATTAAAAGTAAGTAGTATTTTAAGTAATTTGAGATGATTCTTAATTATGTGAGTAATTGGTTAATTGTTGGATTAGTGGGGAATTTCCAAGTTAATTAGGAAATTGGTAACTTATTTAAGACATTTTGGATTGTCTTTTGGATAAAGTCTTGAAACCAACGTGGCAGCCAATAAAAAGCCCCAAAGAATGACTCTTCAATTAGGTACTATGTGGCATATTTAGGAGAATTGGTGGCACACAAACCTCAAATTAAGGGATTATTATGCATAAGTTAAGAGGACAAATTCATAAGCTTGCTAAAGCTCATGGGTGAAACTCAGAATTTCAAGAATCTCTTTATTCACTATAAGACTTCTAATTCACAAAAGAACGTGAATTAGAATTAATCAAAGTAACAGATTTTGGTCAAAATTTTCATACGAAGTTACACTACGTAATAGCAACGAGATTCGCAATTCTAAGGGAGCCCGGCATAATCTTTCTCAAGAATATCGTACGGATTTTTCTCTACTTCGATCCGTCGTTACATGTTTTTCATAAAAGACATGGGTTAGAGGGATTGTTAAGAGAATCGGCTCAGGTATGTTAAGGCTAAACTTTCCTTTATTTTGGCATGATCTCGTAATTACATGTGTTTGATAATGAGGCATAAAGAGAAGTTCATACTCCCAAATTTATATACATTATCCTAGTCCCATAAATTATAATATTCTTCTTATCGGGACTTCATATTTAATTGAGTATTGTCTTCTTCCAGTTAAGAGAGCAGAGAGCCTATATATACAGTATTACAGTATTTTCATTACCATCGAGCTATAATCGATGGGCAGGCCCCTATTGGGAAATCTCTGAGCATATGGTAAGTTATATACCGAGCCTACTATTTTCGAGCACCTATGAGCGAGCCCAGTTGGCCGAAATACAGAGCCTAGTATGGCCGAGCGCCTATGAGCGAGCCTACTACGGCAGAGTAGTTATATATATATCGAGCTTTATCAGAATGGACAACTATTTTACTTACTATATTGAGAGAGTTAAGTCAGTATGAGCAAGTAAGCATATCTTCAGATTATCTTTGACTCCAGTTACTTTCGGTTATTATATTATCTATTTAGTTTCAGCTTTCAGTTATTCTATTGCCTTACATACTCAGTACATTATTTCGTACTAACGTCCCTTTTGTCTGGGGACGCTTCATTTCATGCCCGCGGGTCCCGTTATACAGGATGAGAGTCCTCCAAGTAGGCTATTAGAACGGCGGAAGGTGGTGCGCTCCATTTGCTCCAGAGTTGCTATTTGGTCAGTATGATTAGAATATGTGTTGATTGTTATAGCGGGGCTCTGTCCCGATCTTTATGATATTTATTTGCTATTAGAGGCTTGTAGACAGATGTCATGTATATGAAAGATTGTATGGCCTTGTCGGCCTATGTTTAGTGTAAGAGTGCTCATTTTGGCCTTATAGGCCCGTATGGCTTAAGGATAAGTTGGTATTTCATGTTGTATTCTACTTATCTCACAGTAGCCTCTCCAGCTCAGTTATCTATGATAGTATGATATGAAAAGATATGTTAGGTTGGTACTCGATTGAGTAAGGTACCGGGTGCCCGTCGTGGCCATCGATTAGGGTCGTGACAATTGCATCCCCATTGACTAGATTAACCCAGAAGGGTACTCTATTCAGATGGTCGGATGAGTGTAAGTTAAACTTTCAGAAGCTCAAGGCTACTTTGACTACGACGTCAGTGTTGGTGTTTCCCACATGTTTAGGTTCTTAAACGGTATATTTTGATGCATCTCTTATTGGGCTCGGTGCGGTAGTGATGCAGGATGTCAGGGTGATTGCATAAGCATCACGGCAATTGAGGGTTCATTAGAAGAATTACATTGTTCATGACTTATAGTTGGCAGCCATTATTAATGCGCTGAAGATTTGGAGGAACTATCTTTACTATGTGTCGTGTGAGGTATTCACAGAATATCAGAGTCTGCAGTATTTGTTCATAAAGAAGGATCTTAACTTGAGGTAGATGAGGTGGTTGGAGCTGTTGAAACACTATGATATGACCACTTTGTATCATCCCGTGAAAGCCAATGCCTTGAGTGGAAAGGCTGTGAGTATGGGTAGCCTTGCGTATATTCCAGTTGGTGAGAGGCCGCTTGCATCAGATATTCAGGTTTTGGCCAATCAGTTTGTAAGGTTCGATGTTTCAGAGCCCGGTCGTGTTCTAGTTGCATAGTCTCTCGGTCTTCATAGTTTGAGCGCATTAGAGGGCATAAGTATGATGACCCCCATTTGCTTGTCCTTAAGGACAGGGTGCGGCACGATGGTGCCAATCAGGTTACTGTTGGATATGATTGGGTTTTACAGATGCAAGGCCGTATTTGTGTACCCAATGTGGATGGGCTTCATGAGTTGATTCTTGAAAAGGCCCACAGTTCGAAGGATTTTATTCATCCGGGTACCGCCAAAATGTTTTAGGACTTGCGGAAGCATTATTGCTGGAGGAGGATGAAGAAGGATAGTTTCATATGTAGCTCGGTGTCTAAATTATGAGCAAGTTAAGTACGAGCATCAGAGGCCTGGTGGTTTGCTTCAGAGGCTAGAGATTCCATAGTGGAAGTGGGAGCGTATCACTATTGATTTTGTTGTTCGGCTCCAACGGACTCAGAAGAAGTTCGACGCAGTTTGGGTCATTCTGGACAGGTTGACCAAGTCAGCACATTTCCCTCCAGTGGCAGTTACCTATTCTTCAGCGTGGTTAGCTAAGATCTACATCTGCGAGATCGTTTGTCTTCACGGTGTGCCACTATAATTTCTGATCGATGTACTAAATTTACCTCATATTTCTGGAGGGCCGTACAGCGTGAGTTAGGCACGCGGGTTGAGTTGAGTACAACATTACATCCCCAGACGGACGGGCAGTCCGAGCGCACTATTCAGATATTTGAGTATATGCTTCACGCTTGTGTTGTGGATTTTGGGGTGTTCTTGGGATCAGCTCTTACCACTTATGGAGTTTGACTACAATAACAACTACCAATCTAGCATTCAGATGGCTCCCTAATAGGCATTGTACGGGAGGCGATGCTATTCGCTAGTGGGTTGGTTCAAATTGGGAGAGGCTCGGTTGTTGTATACCGATTTGGTTCAGAATGCCTTGCATAAGGTCAAGATTATTCAGGATCGACTTCGCACAACTCAGTCTAGGAAAAATAGTTATGCCGACCGTAGAGTTCGTGATGTTGCATTCATGGCTAGAGAGAGGGTATTGCTTCGGGTTTCACACATGAAGGGTGTGATGAGGTTCAGAGAGAAGGGAAAGTTGATCCCTAGGTATATCGGACCTTTTGCGATTCTTGAGAGAGAGTGTGAGGTGGCTTACAGGCTCAAATTGCCACCTTGTTTATTAGCAGTCCATCCAGTGTTCCATGTGTCCATGTACCAGAAGTATCACGATGATCCGTCTATGTGTTAGATTTCAACTCAGTCCAATTGGACAAGTATTTGACTTACGAGGAGTAGTAGGTGGCTATTCCAGCCCAACAGGTCCGGCAGTTGAGGTATAAGAGTTATCCTTCAATTCAAGTGCAGTGATGAGGTCAGCCAATCGAGGCAGCCACATGGGAGTCCGAGTCGAATATGCAGAATAGATACCCATACCTTTCACTAGTTTAGGTACTTTTCTATGGCTGTTCTAGGACAAACATTTATTTTAGAGGTGGAGAATGTGATGACCCGATAGGTCATTTATAGTTTTAACATTCATTTTAGTACTCCAAGTCCTCGATTATATCCGTTTAGAGTTTTTTTATTTGCGTGCACAGTCCGTGCTTATTTAGGAAAAAACATTATGTGAAACATCTAAGAAAATGTGAACTTTTATCTTTAAAATGACTTGACTTGACTACGATCAATTTTTTATGCAAACGGACTTGGATCATTATTTTGACGATCCAGGTGGGCCTGTATCCTGATTTAGGGCGTGTCCGTATGCCCGAAATAGAATTCGGAAGTCCCTAACTTGTTTTGACTCATTTTGCCAAAACCTAGAATTTATGAAAGTTGAAGAATTTTTAAGTTTGACCGTAAGTTGACTTCTTTGCTAACGGGTTCAAATTTTGATTTTACAACTAGAAATAGTTCTGTATTTCTATTTGAAACTTGTCTGCAAAATTTGGTTCAATTTGGAATTGATTTGACATTATTCGGACACTTAAATGTGATTCTAGTGTTTTTGAGTTTTACTTAGAAAATTCATTCATTTTGATGATTATTTCGTAGATGTAGATGTTATGTTGGTGATTTTATTGTGCGAGCAAGTTTGTGTGATGTTATTACACTTTTGTGCATGTTTAGTTTGGAGACCGAGGGGTTCTGGTGAGTTCCGGACATGTTTCAGATGAGTTTGGCTAATGCTAGGACTGCTGGTGCAATGCCATTTCTAGTGAACTGCTGCATATCTCGCAATTGTGAGGTATGGCTCGCAATTGCGAGCGTCGCTTTAGCGAACAATGACTCGCACTTGCGAGCATGGGCTGGATTGGGTGGAACTCGCATTTGCGAGATTTTTGTTCGCATTTGCAAAATCTGAACCTTCACATTTGCGAATGAGGTGGTCGCAATTGCGATCATTGACCACTGTTGACTACTTAACGCTTGCGAAGTTTATGCTCGCATTTGCGGAGGATGAAAGCTCGCATTTGGGAGCCAAAATGTTGCATTTGCAACAACAGCTCTTCTAAGACAGGGTTCGTATTTGCGACCCCTTTCTCGCATTTGCGATGTTCGCAATTGCGACATATGCAACTGGTAAAAGATGGAAAAACATGATTTAGCTCATTTCTCACAAAATCTTAATCCTAAACACCCTAGACGCGATTTTTCCAATAGACTTTATTCGTAAATACATTGGTAAGTGACTTTAATCTACTTTTTTTAATTACCCATTACTTTTCGACAGGTTTCAAAATCAAATTTAGGAATTTCATGTTAGAAATTAGGGATTTGGGTAGAGTTAGGGATTTTTTAAATTTGGAATTTAGACCTCGATTGAGGTCAGATTTCGAATTAAATTACATAGTCGGGCTTAGGGGTAATTGGGTAATCGGGTTTNCATTGGTAAGTGACTTTAATCTACTTTTTTTAATTACCCATTACTTTTCGACAGGTTTCAAAATCAAATTTAGGAATTTCATGTTAGAAATTAGGGATTTGGGTAGAGTTAGGGATTTTTTAAATTTGGAATTTAGACCTCGAATTGAGGTCAGATTTCGAATTAAATTACATAGTCGGGCTTAGGGGTAATTGGGTAATCGGGTTTTGGTCCAAATCTCGAGTTTCGACCAAGTGGACCTAGGGTTAACTTTTGTTTACTTTTTACAAAAGGATCTAAATTGAACCTCTTTCATTCGTGGGTAGTTTCTAAAGCTTATTTTGAACCGTTTGGTCAATAATTTGCTAGATTTGGTTGGTTTTGGAGGCTTGCTTGAAAGGCAAGGCCGCGGATGAACTTTGAGTTGGTTGTGCAGTGAGGTAAGTGTTGGATCTAACTTTGATTTGAGGGAATTAGTGACCTTGGACTACTTGTTATGTGAATTATGTGTGAAACACCGTATATGCGAGGTGAAGCGTATATATGTGTCGTTACATTACTTGCTTCCCTATTTCTTTTATTGCTTCCTAGTATATATTTTTTCATGCCTTAATTGCTACATGCTTATTTGATTTCCATGCCATAATTGCTACTTGCCATTTAACATTTCTTGCATTAAACTGTCCATCCCCTCCATAATTCCATGCTTATCTACTACTTGTCTCAATTTGCTTCCCTGCATATTTAAATCGTCGTATGCCTTGTTTGCCTTAAAGTTTCGTATTAATTGTTGCATTCATTGATGTAGTTTCGCTGTATAAATTGGTAAACGGTAGATATCGTTGAGTTGGTTAAGTTGAGACATCCAGGTAGTTCAAGTCTTTTTGGTTATTATGTTATGCTCCATTGCTCGTACATTTGTTCTCTTGATGTATGATTTCTTGTAAATCTTGGTTATTGAGTTACTATTGTTAATTGAAATTGTTCTGGAAGCGGGTTGCACGCCGCAACGGAAAATTGAAAGGTAATGAATGGAAATGGAGAAATAAGGACAGACTATGATGTTGATAGATGATTATATTGTGGGATCAGATTGCGTGCCACAATAAATTGTTTAAAAATTGATATTGTGGGATCGGGTTGCATGCCGCAACATATTGATAAAAGTTATATTTGTTTGTGACTGTTGGATTGGCCTCAGTTGTTGAGATGAGTTATATGACTTGTCATTCGGGACTCTCTGTTAGTTGGTTTTGCGTTCCTTGATATGAATTAACTGCTTCACTTATATTCTTGTATTTTCTGTAATTATTATTACTATTGCGTACAAGTTAATGTAAGTGACCCGCCTTAGCCTCGTCACTACTTAATCAAGGTTAGGCTCGACAGTTACAGAGTACATGGGGTCAGTTTACTCATAATACACTCTGTACTTCTTGTGCAGATACCGGATTGGGTCCCAGCGGCACTCCATAGACTTGATCAAGTCAGCTATTCAGAGGAGACTTGAGGTATAGTTGCACGACGTCCACAGTTCTGAAGTCTCCTTCTACTTCTTTTAGCTATTTATTTGATTCAGATAATTATTTTTATTTCAGACCATTACTTGTAGTATCTTAGACGCTCATGTATTCGTGACACCAATTCCGGGATTTGTATTTGGATTTCGTCACTTATTAGTTTATTTACCTTCTTTCAGACTATTCAGTTTCTTTATTGTCATTGTATCTGAAATTTCTTAAAAATAGTTAATAACTATATCTAACGTTGGCTTTCCTAGCAAGTGAAATGTTAGGCGCTATCACGGTCCCGAGGGTGGAAATTTCGGGTCGTGACGATATGAAATTAACCATAAACTTTAAACCTTCTAGATAATTATAGATAATCGTTAGATATTAATTAAGAAACACTACATGAAAATGACTAACAGTTTCTCAAATCTTGTAGTGATAATTTGTTTTTGTTGCACCATTCTCATTGGTGTCAATGGAACCTAAAAATAGCCACAAAACAAAATAATAGCTCGTATTTATGGCAAAGCACAAAGGCTGACAGAATATGAACGATTCTTTCATTACGACGTGACTCTTTTACTACGACTTGAACTCTTATTTGATATGATGTTATCTTTCAAAAAAATATATCTATTTTGAAATTTCAATTTCTAAAACTTTATATATATATTTCAATAATGATTATCTTTATCATGATGCAAGTGAAGATAGTATCCTTAATATAAAATTCACTTTAATCGGCTATCTAAAAATTTAAATGGTTCTTTAGCCGGAAAAATTTTATTTCAGCATGACTCCATTTTGAGTTTCTCGATATCTCTAGCCACAGATTTTGAATTATCAATACCCTACATATACAGATTTTTTGTTCTTTGAATCATTAAATGTTAAATTAGTTGATTGTTATTGTGTAACATTGCATATATTTCCTTAAAATTGTCAGGTAATGTTTTCTCGACACCATGCTTGGTTTAACCTTAATGCAAACTACTCAATTTTTATTTAAATTCAAATTTGAATATCATATCTGTTTGTTAGTAATAGCGATTTTTTTAAACGACACACAATGTAAATTAAAAAACATATTTTAAGATATCTTTATCTTATCAACAAAGATGAAACATAATCCCATAATAGGTCATGATGGCGCCCAACTATGCTACTAGGCAAGACAACGCGTGAACCTCCACTTAACTATACATTTTATCTTCTTTTCTTTAAATTAGGAATTTAATTAAATAAATAGAATAAAATCTAGCACCGAAATTTACGAATATAAATAAATTATAAAGTGAACTGATAATAACAACGTGAAATAAAATAATGAATATCCACTGGGAACCCCCAAAACCCAGAGTCACAACAACATGATCATCTTCCAGAATAATACAACACTACCACAACATCTGCCTAGAATATTAAATAAAAAATATATAATAACTAAATAATATATAGACTCTGTGTGCTACGAATCGTAGCGTAGAATGCAGCTCACCATAAAGTCCCCTCAACAGTTGTGCCAATGCGCCAAGATGACCACCAAATATACATGCCTCAGTACCTGCACATTCAGTACAGATGCGTAGTGTGAGTACGTAAATCAACGTGTACCCAGTAAGTATCTACCATAACCCCGAAGAGGTAGTGATGAGGGGTCGACATTGACACTTACTAGTTATAACGACCCGGCCGGTCGTTTTGTTTAGTAGATTCCCATACCCCTAACTAGGACTTCCCGTATGTGCTTTTACTGTTTTATGACTTGCGGGGATGGTTGGTTTAGGTTTGTAAGGGTTGAGGTTGAAATCGGAACACTTAGTTCCTTAATAGTGGCCTAAGGTGGCCAAGTTTGACTTGAATCAGTATTTTGAGTAAACGACCTCATAACTGGGATTTGAAAGTTCCAATAGGTTCGTATGATGATTTCGGACTTGGGAATTTGTTCGGATCGCATTTCGGATAACCCGGGAGCATTTCGACGCTAAATGTTAAATGTTTTCTAGTTCTTTAAATTTTGTTTGGAATAGACTTTTGTGTTAAGGAGGTCCATTTTGATTCCGAGCCTGGGAATAGTTCGGTATGGTGATTTATGACTTGTACACAAAATTTGATGTTATTCCGAGTAGTCTAAGTATGATTCGACGCGCTCGGAGCAAATTGAAAAGTTTGAAGTTCATAAATTGATTCAAATTGGTTTTGGGTATGACTCTTTATTTGTATGTTGCTTTATGTGTTTCAAGGGTTCGAGCAGGTCCGTATTATGTTTAAAGACTTGTTGGTGCAATTGGTCGGGGTCCCGGGTGGATCGGGTGAATGTTTCGACCACCTAGAGCTAAGTCTAAAAATCTGATAATGCTGGTTCAGGTTTCCTTCTTCGCGAACATGGAGGTGGACTCGCATTCGCGGAGAAGGAATTGGGTGAATGGGCATTTTTCTCGTCGTGTTCCTGTACATGGGACCGCATTTGCGAAGGCCTGAGACTAGTAGCCTCCGTGTTGGTGTATAAGGGCCCACATTTGCGTAAAATAAAAGGGCTTGCGAGAGTCAATCACGTTTTCTCTTCGCGTTCGCGGAAGGCTGACCGCTTTCACGAAGCTCTATCTGAGCAAGCCTTCATGATCGCGAGACGACCCTCGCGTTCATGAAGAAGGGCTTCACTGCCAGGGCCAGTTATGTCTTCGCAATAGCGAGGCTTCTTCCACGATCGCGAAGAAGCGTTCACTGGTTTAACGAACCGACCACGTGTGTTGAGTATTTTAGTTCTGATACCCTAAATTATGCTTCCTCTATACTATATTGTGGTTTTGTAACTTACCGGGGTGGTTGGTGATTGTTTCGGGTGAGTTTCGGAGTGAAATGGGACACATAGTCCCTAAGTTAGACGTTTAAGTCGTAGAAGTTGACTATAGTTTGACTTTTGTGAACACGATTCGGAAATAGAGTTTTGATGGTCCTAATAGCTCTGTATGGTGATTTTGATCTTAGGAGCGTGTCCGGATGTTGATTTGGAGGTCCGTAGCTCGTTTCGGCGTGATTTGATGAAAGTTGGAAAGCTGGAAGATTTTGGAAAGTTTGACCGGGAGTTGACTTTATTTATATCGGGGTGGAATACCGATTCTAGAAGTTGGAAAAGGTCTGTGATGTCAAATATGACCTGTGTGCAAAATTTGAAGTCAATCAGAGTGTTTTTGGTAGGAATCAGTGTTGGTTTCGGAATTTCGGAAGTTCATGTTTCATAGGCTTGAATTGGAGTGCGATTCGTAGAATCGATGTTGTTTGATGTGATTTTTGGCCTCGATTAAGTCCATATGTGTTTTGGAACTAGTTGGTTTATTCGGACGGGGTCCCGGGGGCCCCGGTTGTGAAACGGATTGAATTCGGATCGAAATTGGACTTGTTGGATTGCTGAAGGTTCCAGCATCTGGTGTCATTGCACCTGCAGAGGGTTTGGCCGCAAGTGCGGACTCGTAAAAGTGAGCTACTGGTCGCAGAAACAAATATGGCTTAGCCCAGCTAGGATCGCAAGTGCGAAGTGCTGACCGTATCTGCGCATCCGCAGGTGCGACGAAGTGGTCGCAGATGCGTAAGGGGGCTGCTTGGTCGATCCTCGTAGAAGCGGAGAATCCTCCGCAGGAGCACACTCGCAGGTGTGAAGTCTTTTCCGTAGAAGCGGAAATTGCCCGAGTAAGTGAAATCCGCACCTGCGATGGTAATTCCGTAGGTGCGGCGCCGCAGAAGCGGCCGTTGGATCGTAGGTGCGAATTAACTGGGCATAAAAGGGGGAATTCGAGGGTTAGTTTTCATAAGTCATTTTAGGATTTTGGGAGCTCGGTGGGAGATGAAATTTTGAGGGTTCTTCAAGGAAGACTTTGGGGTAAGGAATTCTAACTCGTTTTTGATTAATCTACATGAATCTATTGATAATTTGATCATTTAATTAGTGTTTTATAGTGAAACATTGGGGGAAAATGGTAGAAACTCCTTAGGCTGAATTTTTGAGTTTTGAAAGGCGAATTGAGGTTGAATTTGAGTAATTCTTGTATGGTTGGACTCGATATCGAATGGATATTCGGATTTTATAATATATGTCGGGTTCCGAGACCCAAGCTCGGGTTAACTTTTTAGGTTGACATTTTAGTTTGACTTTTTAATTCTTTGCACGGATCGTAATTTCAATGTTAGAATTAGTTTCCCATAATTATATTTATAGTATGAAATTGTTTTGGCTAGATTCGAGCCGTTCAGACTTGGATAATCGAGGGAAAGGCCTTCTAATGGATTGGTTTAGCGTGGTTTGAGGTAAGTGGCTTGCCTAAGTTTGTGTGAGGGAATTACTCCTTAGGATTGCTGTTGTTTATGATAATTGTTATGTGTAAGAGCCGTGTACGCAAGGTGACGAGTCCGTACACAGATTAAATGTGGAAATTTCCGATTTTTATCTACGTAGATTTCTTTCATTCCTTAACTGAGTTACCTAACATGTTATAGACATCATTTTAGTGTAATTTCACATGTCTACTTCTCTTATCTCTCACTTGCTAATTGCTCTACATGTTTAGTTGAAATTCTTGTTCCCTTATTCCATATTCATTATTCAACTCTTAAACTCTTTATTTGAAATTTCTATTCCTTGAAATTCTTTTATATTTTTTTTTTCGGCTTTATCTAATCAACCTAAATAGGGTGCTCACCTATCCACTTAAATTAAAGAATTAAAGGATGTATAATTTATATATAAATTATATATAATATGTGTATAATCATGTGTTGTCGGTATATCATCTTTGTATATTAGCCATACAAATTAAACGATAAATCTGGCCGGATATTTATTTAAATATTCCATAAGATTTCCGTTTTTTGATTTTAACCATGATATGACTTTTATTATAATAATTTTTAAAACTCTCTATTAAAATTCAAAATTCTTATATTTTTATTTTTAAAATTACATTATGTTTTACAAATAGTCCCATTTCAAAATAATTTGTTTACATTTAAAAATAAATTCAAGTCATACCATTTTTTTCATGACCAAAATCCCATAATAGGTCGTGATGGCGTCCAACTATGCTATTAGGCAAGCCAACACGTGGACCTCCACTTAACTTTCCATTTTAACTTTTTTTTTAAAATTAGTAATTTCATTAAATAAATAGAATAAAATTTAGCACCCAAATTTCTGAAAATAAATAAATCATAAAGTGAAGTGATAATAATAACGTGGAATAAAATAATTAATATCGACTAGGAACCCCCAAAAATCGGAGTCACAAGAGCATGAGCAACAAGTGCCAGGGTGGAACTCTCTCTTCTCTCTCCTGAGAATTAGGGCGACACTAGGGCAAACTCCGGCAAAAACCTATGTATGGCCACTACGGCCAGCGACCAACCTCCTGTGGGAGTTGGTTTGCCTCCCCCTACCACTGCCCAGCCTTTGAACAACAATCCACCAGTAAATACACCCTTAGATTAATCTAAAATATTAAAACCTAGCACGTTGAATGGTCCCGTGCAAGCTAACGCATCTGCACAAGCTACTGTCGGACCCATACCTCTTCGACGTGCAACAATGTTACAAGGACAGCCGATGATAAAATTTACTGAGGCAGAGATTGACCGCATGAATGTGCTTGAAGGCTTACAATACGCTTTTGTATGTAAGTTCACATATGGATGGCCTGAGCTCCAGGAGTTACATTGAATTATACCCTCTCAATGTAGGATTAAAGGCGAATGTAATGTGAGATATTTGAGGGACAGGAATGGTTTGATTCGATTGACTCTATGGCAAGATTTTATAGACTTTTCGTCCAAAAATTGTGTATTACGTCAAAGACAAAGCTGAATATGAATATCAGTTGAGGACGCTAATTGATGATGCAAAATTCAAGGCCGGAGAAGAAACACCAAAGTTAATGGAATGGATTTCATTCCCAAATTTGTTACCTACTTTTTTTGTCAAGGACTGCCTATTTTCTCTAGCTTCAGTAGTTGGAAAGCCATTGCATATTGACATGGCTACTATCAATAAAACAAGACCTAGTTGTATGTGAGTGAAAGTTGTTGTCGATCTTCTAGCAGATTTACCTAAGAAGGTACGTATGGATATTGAGAATGAAGCAACTTGGCAAGTAAGGACTGATTGGGTGTCAATTAGGTATGATTACCTACCCAATTACTATAAGGAATGTAAACTTCAAGGTCATGAGAGGATCGAGTGTTGGAGGATGCATCCAGAACTAATGGCAAACAAATCTGTTGAGAATCAAGATTCTGAGAATGTGTTTTCTAAAAGCAGTAAGGAAAAGGGAAAGAATCAGCACCATTGATGATTTTGTCTAGTGGAAAAGTTGTTGATAATGTAGGGGTGCACAATGGAAGGAAGTAAGGGACAATCGAGGTAAAGCTGGTACTAAGCAAGACAACAAGCATAAACTAGAAAGGATTTGGTTCCAGCGGTTAATTCTTGTGTTAAACAGTTTCAAACTCGTAACAAATTTGCAGCTTTAGAAGGTGTTGAAAGCAGGGGAGGTACAGAACAATCAGTTAGTTGTCATTGAGGAAGTTCAGGAAGTAACTCAGGTAGATAAACCTTCTCTTGCTAAGGATGGGAATGAAAGTAATATTAATTATAGTCCTAGAAATATTCCAACTGGAAATTGTAAAAGATTGAATCCATCAACTCCTACTTTTAATCCATCACCGGCTCGGATTGATGCAGCGATAGATGGGGTAACTTCTAGTCCTAATAGTAGAAGGAATGAGGAAGTTACAAATATTGAATCAACAACTCAATGGGTACAAAGAACCTTTAAAGCTAATGTTGTAGTTAATAATACTTCATGTCAAGATATTCCAACCCAAGATACTCGTGTGGAAGGAGAGTTGGCCAAAAATCTAGACAAGATGAATAATTCTGATGCGGAGGCATGGAATGATATGTTTGAGGTCAATAAGAAGATTCAATGGTCTGGAGGAAGGCTATGGGCTGATCAAAGGGAAGAAGATTCAGAGGAAGGGGAAATTCCACATGGGATGCAAGCTGAAATAGATTTTGATATTGAAGTAGAAGAAGAGGAAAAAAGTGTAAATGGAGATGTAGTAATCACCAATAATAATGAGGAGGAGAATATGAACAATGCTGATGGTACACAAAATAAAATTGTTAATAGCAAGGGAAGTCAAGTGGTTACAGTAATCATAATGTGTCTACTGTAAATCCTAAAGATGTTGATGTCAACATGGGTGATCCAGGTGGAACTGGAACGATTGTTTCAGTTCCTAAAGTTGCTAACAATGAGAATAGGGAGAATGCAGTTTTTGGGAATAAATAATTGACTAAGGTCAATCAGCTGCTGAGATTAAAAGCATTGTTCCACTGGAAATCAGTCAGGGGAAGCAGCATAATAAAATTGGGGATCAAGCTATGATTCCTAAACATCAGAAGTCTAATATACTGGCAGCAGTAGGCGTAGATGATCAAGGGAAGAGGAACACAATGAAAGAACATGCAGGGACTTTGATGAAGAGACAATTGCCCAAAAGTTTTGTAATGTGTCCAGGAAAGGTGACCTTTCTCCAATACAAATGGAGAAGGTTAAATCAGCAGTTAAAGGGAGGAAGAAACCAGCAAAAGATAACTCCATTGTTCCATCAATTGGGGTCAAAACAAGAAGAGCCCTAACCAAATCAAATAATTTGTAATGAATGCAATTATTTGGAATGTTAGGTCAGTGAAGACTAAACAACCTTTGAGAGGCTTATCACAATGAATAGACAATATCACTTTGAGTTCACTGGACTCATGGAACCTATGCAACTAGCTAGAAAATTGGAGAGGTATAGAAGGAAATTAGGCTTTGCACAGGCGATTGCAAATGTATCAAATAAGATATGGGAATTTATTGTTGAGGTATTTTAAGTTACTATCTTATACGACATGGTGCAGGAGTTGACATTAAGGTTATTCCCTACTGAAACTCATGTGGAACTCATTCTTACTTTGGTCTATGCAAAATGTGATGCTATTGAGAGGATTGAATTGTGGGATTCATTATATGCAATGGAAAGAGATATGACTGCCCCATGGCTAGGCGGGGGAGATTTTAATGTAATATGGGATGAGGAAGAAATATTTGGAGGATTGCCCTCCTTGAATGAGGTTGATGACTTCAGACATTGCATAAACACTTGCAAACTCACTGATTTGGGCTTCAAATGTAGCATCTTCACCGGGTGGAATGGAAGAGCAGATGAGGAATGCATTTTNTATTTGGAGGATTGCCCGTATCCTTGAATGAGGTTGATGACTTCAGACATTGCATAAACACTTGCAAACTCACTAATTTGGGCTTCAAATGTAGCATCTTCACCGGGTGGAATGGAAGAGCAGATGAGGAATGCATTTTTAAAAGTCTTGATCGATGTTTAGCTAATATGGAATTTCAACAAACCTTTCCTGGATTGGAAGTCACACATCTATCAAAGATATGATCAGATCACTTCCCTATGCTTTTGAAGTGTGACATTGAAACTTCTCCAGTGAAAAAGGCTTTTTGATTTCTCAATTTCTTGATCAAGAATGAGACATTTAAAGACGTAGCGAGGGAGAATTGGCATGTTGACTTTAGTGTCAATCCGTTTATCATGTTTATCCACAAACTGAAGAAGGTGAAGAAGGCATTGACAGTTTGGAGTGGGAAACCATATGGTGATATATTTAAGAAGATAGCTAGTTTGGAGGAAGTGTTGATGGTTCATGAAGCTCAATTTGAGGCATTTCCTACAAAAGAAAATAGAGAATGACTACAAAAGGTGTAGGCACAAATGACCAAAAATCTTGCTATTGAAGAAGAATTCTGAAATAAAAGTCAGGAATGCAATGGTTCAAGGAAGGGGATAGAAATACTAAGTTCTCTCATATACAGGTTAATGGTCAAAGGAAAAGACTCCAGCTCAAAAGGATCAAAAATAGTGCTGGAAATTGGATAGAAGAAGAGGATGAAATGGCTGAGAAGGCAGTTTGATTTTTCAAGGATCAGTTCACAGAACCAACTATCCCTTCAGCATTTGGCATAATTAATCATGTACTGATATTGATAGAGATGGAACAGAATGCAGAGTTGATCAAACAGCCAACTAAAGAGAAGGTCAAGATAGTTGTTTATGGTCTTAACGGAGAAAGTGCAGGAGGTCCAGATGGATTCACAGGAAGTTTTTATCATGCTTGCTGAGATATCATTGGGGATGACATTTCTGATATGGTTAGAGCTTATTTTAATGGCCAAAAATTGCCCAAATGTGTTACACACACAAATCTGGTTTTATTGCCAAAGAAGAAAGAGGTGACAACATTCTCAGACATGAGGCCCATAAGCCTTAGCAACTTCACCAACAAAATCATCTCAAGGGTGATACAAGAGAGGTTGTAGGATTTCTTCCTAACATAATATCTGAGGAGCAAGCTGGATTTGTGAAGGGGAGGAACATTGTTGAAAATGTGCTTCTAGCTCAAGAAATTATAACGGATATTAGGTTAAGAACTAAGGCTGGACCTAATGTAGTAATTAAGCTTGATATGACCAAAGCATATGATAGACTTTCTTGGTTATTTTTGACAAATGTATTAAGGATGATAGGGTTTAGCGAGAGATTCATAGGGCTTGTGTTAGGAATTGTCTCAAACAATTGGTATTTAGTACTCGTAAATGGACAACCTCGTGGTTTTTTCAAATCAACTAGAGGTGTCAAGCAAAGCGACTCAGTCTCACCGACTTCATTCATTTAGGCTGCTGAAGCATTGTCTAGGGGCTTAAATGCTTTGCATTTGAATCCATATTTTTGTGGATTGGAATTACCTAAGAGGAGTCCTAAAATCAATCACTTATCATATGCGGATGATACCATTATCTTCTCCCCTTCATGCACAATTTCTTTACAATTGGTGATGAAGGTCTTGAGAGCATATGAAGCTGCATCCAGACAGTTGGTGGATAAGAGTAAATCAGCCATTTATATGCATCATTCTGCTAGCATGGAGGTAATTACGAATGTGGAAAGGATCACTGGAATTGGTAGACATGAATTTACATTTACATTTTTAGGATGTCCTATCTTTTATGCTAAGAGGAAGATGGATTACTATCAAGGATTGATCACTAAAGTGATGGATAAACTGCAAGCATAGAAGGGTAAATTGTTAGCCATAGGTAGTCGAGCAGTGTTGATCTCTCATGTGCTTCAAAGCATTCCCATTCATTTACTATCAGTAGTTAATCCTCCAAATAATGTCATCAACAAATTGCATAAGATATTTGCTCAATTCTTCTAGAGCAGTTCTATAGGTGGCATTAGTAGACATTGGGCTTCTTGGAATAATTTGTACATGTCATATGATGAGGGGGGCATTGGTTTTAGATCTTTGCATGATGGTTCAAAGGCTATATTCTATAAATTGTGGTGGAATTTTCAAAATAAGCCAAGCCTTTGAAGTGCCTTTATGAGTTAGAAATATTGCAAGAAACTAAATGCAGTGATAGTACCATGGAGGGAGGGGTCTCAAATTTGGAAGAATATGTTGGAGTGCAGGGATTTAATTTGACACCAAATTACTTGGTATCCAAAAATGGGATGCTCTATTTTTTGGTTTGATAACTGGACGGGACTGGGGGCTTTATATTTCCTTGTTCCTCCAGAGTTTGGAGTAGATGAATCAGTCGATAATGTGTACGATGTGATGGATTATAGTGCTTGGAATGTAGATACAATTCTTGAAATACTGCCAGAAGAATTTGCAGAGCATATTCTTCTGCATATGAAGCCTCCAGTTGTGCATAATGTTCTAGACATGCCTCAATGGATGCTGGAAACAAGAGGAGAGTTCAGTGTAAAGTCATCATGGGAATACTTGAGAAGAAGAAATGAACATGCCAATGCTTACAAGAACATATGGGTGAAAGGTCTGCCTTTCAAGATTTCTTTGTTCATGTGGAATGTATGGATAAATAAGCTTTCTTTGGATGATTTTTTTAGGAGAGTGGGATACCTAATTGATTCTAAATGTTGGTGTTATACTGAACCAAAGGAAGAGACAAGGAAGCATCTCTTCTTTACATCATATGCTGCTAAAAGAGTGTGAAAATATTTTCTTGGGCATGCAGGTATTGCATTGGATGGGATTACATTTCATCAGGTTGTGACTAAGTGTTAGACTGCTGATGTGATTCCTAGATTGCAGCCTATTCTGCAAGCTTTACCAGCTGTTATTGTGTGGGAGTTATGGAAGAGAAGAAACATCTACAAATATAGAGATGCAGTATCTATAAGTAGAGTCATCTATTAGGTTTCCATGACTATGCAAACCTTCGTCAGAGTTAGAAAGCCAGGCCTGCAAAATATGCCACATAAATGGCCAGAACTGTTGAATATGATGGAGGCCTATATACCTAAACATAAGGTTACTAAGGTGATGTGGGAATGTCCAAGTCTAGGGTGGATCAAGGTTAATACAGATGGGGCTTCTAGGGGAAATCTTGGAAGAAGTTCCATTGGTTTTGTTCTATGAAATGAGGAGGGCGATGTAATATATGGACGTGGAAAGGAAGTACAGGAAGGGACAAATACTAAAGCTGAAGCAAAGGCAATTTTGGAATCCTTGATGTTTTGTGTGGAAAATGCCTATGTGCTTATTGAGCTTCACACTGATTCAATGATGATCAAAAATATAATAACTGGAGAATGGAGTGTGCCATGGGCCATTACTACACAGGTAGAGGATATTAAGGAAATGATGGCAAGGATCAACGTAACAGTGGCCCATACATTAGGGGAGGAAAATAGATTGGCTGATCATCTAGCTAATTATGCATTAGATGTTGGATCTATTGAGGCTCACTATTTTCGTCAGGTAGATAATCAAGGGAAGAGGATAGTGAATAATGACAAATTATAATGCCCGTATCTAAGAGTAAAAGTGGCAAGAAATTAGGAGGAGAGGAGATAACAAGGTGGAGTAGCAGGCTGGAAACAACTTGAGAAATATGTTTACTTGAAGGAATGAGGATTGCATGCAGTTTATAGTTAACAGGAACAAGGGGTGTGTTGTGGAGAAAGGTAATGCACCCAACAACATTGACATTACATACAGGGAACCAGGCAAATATATTTGCAGAATAATATGTTTCTACAAATCATCATACTCAAGTCCTTAGGGAAGAGGAGGTGATGATCCTTTTTTATACAAACTTTGTATTCTTTTTTGCAGGGATCTTTACTGTATCCATGTCCTACTATCTGCTACAAATTCAAAGGGTGGCATTCGCAGTTGATGCTCATTCCCTTGAAGGAGTATTAATAGTAGGCATAAGCATAGAAACATGTAAAATTCTGCCCAGAAAGTTAATCGATAGGGGATTTTGGCAGTCGAATATGGGAACAATGGGTGCATTGTGTTGCAAAACACCAATACACCTTATTAGTTCTACATCCCAAGAATGGTTCCAATCAATGGTTACCACAGATTACCACTGGAGATCACACGATCACACGTCTAATTATGGGATATGCAAGAAAAAGCTGCCCAGAAGCTTGATCAATTTACTACATCACTATGGATTTTGGAACTCAAAATTGGGAGCAATGGGTGCATCGTGGAACATCGCCCTAATGAATATCAGTACCTCTACATCCCAAGAATGGTGCCAACCATTGACATCAATAGATGGCTGCTGGAGATCACACGACTACCTGCTCAAACAGTGTATGCTCACACATGCTCGAAAATGCTGGAACTTAGTCTCATTGAGAAACAAGTATAGTTGTCCAAGAAACTATGCGAATGCAGTTGCATTACTAGATACTAGAAGGGATAGGATTGGTATAGGTAAGGATAGTCACGATATTTTTATGGAAAGACAAGGGCGTTCCAAGACAGTAGGCTTTGCAATAGAAGTTGCTACAGATTATGTGGATGGTCGTAGGAGTTACACACTTGAGGAAGATGCAGATGCAGGTTTGCAAATCAATTTGAAAGATTCATTACTGTTTTCATTAACTTCACAGTTGATACAGCAAAGGGAAGATAGTCAAAATTGGAACAAAAGAAGGCTACATATGGGCTACAATTGTGAAGATTTAGCATGGCTATTTTTTATAAAACAGTTTCACTGCTTTATTAGCCTACTTTTTGTGATATCAGTGTTGAGCACATTTCCCAACATTGATAATAGGAATTATGTATTCGTCAAAGTATTTTTCTTTCATCTTGTAAGATCTCCTGACACTTTGTTTTATTATGAGTTTTATATATATAAAAACTCGCCCTAGGCACCTTGCCTAGTGGATTTGCAAAAAAAGAAAAACAAGAGCATGTGCATCTTCTAGAATAATACAACACTTCCACAACATCTGTCTGGAATATAGAATAGGCAAGATATAATAACTGAATAAGATGGAGACTCGGTGTGGTGCGAATCGTAGCGTAGAATGCAGCTCACCATAAAGTCCCCTCAGCAGTTGTGCCTATGCGCTAAGATGACCACCTAATATACATGCCTCAGTACCTGCACATTCAGTGTAGAAGTGTAGCATGAGTACGTAAATCAACGCGTACCCAATAAGTAAATACCCTAACACCGAAGAGGTAGTGACAAGGGATCAACATTGACACTTACTAGTTATAATGAACCGATCGGTCGTTATGCTTACTAGATCCCCATTCCCCTAATTAAGACTTTCCGTATGTGCTTTTACTGTTTTATGACTTGCGGGGATGGTTGGTTTAGGTTTGGAAGGGTTCAGGTTGAAATCGGAACACTCAGTTCCTTAATAGTGGCCTAAGGTTGCCATGTTTGACTTGAATCAGCATTTTAAGTAAACGACATCAGAACCAGGATTTGAAGGTTCCAATAGGTTTGTATGATGATTTTGGACTTGGGCGTGTGTTTGGATCGCGTTTCGGTTAACCCGGGAGAGTTTCGGCGCTTAATGTGGAAAGTTGGATCATTGAAGGTTTTCTAGTTCTTTAAATTTGGTTTGGAGTATACTTTTGTGTTATGGAGGTCCGTTTAGAATTCCGAGCCTGGGAATAGTTTGGTATGGTGATTTATGACTTATACGCAAAATTTGGTGTCATTCCGAGTAGTCTAAGTATGATTCAACGCGTTCGGAGCAAATAGAAAAGTTTGAAGTTCATAAGTTGATTGAAATTGGTTTTGGGTATGATTCTTCATTTTATGTTGCTTTACGTGTTTCGAGGGTTCAGGCAGGTCCGTATTATGTTTAAGGACTTGGTGCGCTTGGTCGGGGTCCCGGGTGGCTCAGGTGAATTTTTGGACCACCCGGAGTGTAATGATCCAACCAGTCATTTTGACTTTTAGAACCCCGTTCACTAAAATAAAACTTCTCGTATGTGCTTGTAATGATTTATGACTTGCGGGAATGGTTAGTTCGGGATTTGGAAGTGTTTGAGTTGAAATGGGAACACTTGGTTCCTTAAGTTGGCTTTAAAAGACCAAGTTTGACTTCGGTCAACATTTTGAGAAAACGACCTCGGAGTAGAATTTTGACGATTCCAATAGCTCCTTATGGTGATTTTGGACTTGGGAGCGTGTTCGAAATTTTATTTGGAAGTCCGTAGTTAAATTAGGCTTGAAATGGTTAAAATAGGAATTAAGTTTAGAAGTTTGACCGTGGAGTTGCCTTTTTGATATCGGGGTCGGAATCCAGTTCTGAAAATTTTCATAGCTCCGTTATATTATTTATGACTTGTGTGCAGAATTTGAGGGCAATCGGATTTGATTTGATAGGTTTCGACATAGAATGTAGAAGTTGGAAATTTTATGCTTTATTAAGCTTGAATTGGAGCATGATTCTTGGTTTTAGCGTCGATTTATATGATTTGAGCTTTCAAAAAATTTCGTATGATGTTTTTGGACTTGTTGGTATATTTGGTTGTGGTTTCAAGGGCCTGGGGTGAGTTTCGGATGGTTAACGGATAAAAGTTGGACTTAAAACCCTTGCTGCAATTTTTCTCTTCTGCTGGAAATTCTGTGTTTGATCGAACCCAAGATCGAGGCCTAAGATCGAGGCCCAGGATCGACGCCATGATGGAGGGCAGGGCTCGAGGGTCATGATCGAAAGCAAAGGCTCGAGGGCCATGATCGAAGCCACGATCGAGGCCGAGGATCGAGGACCATGATCGAAGCCACGATCGAGGATGAGGATCGAGGCCATGATCGAGGCCTAGGATCGAGGGCCATAATCGAACCACGATCGAGGTCGAGCATCGAGGTCATGATCGAGGGCTGCCTGGGCAGATTATAAAGGAGGGAATTCGTTCCATTCGCCATTTGTAACAAATTGGAGTTTGAGCAGAGGCGATATTTGATAGATTTTTAGGGAAAGACATTTGGGCAAGTAATTCTAACTCAGATTCGGTCAATATACACGAATCTATCATTGTTTTCACCATTCAATTAGTGTTTTGAGATTGCAATTTGGGAAATTTTTAGAAATCTCAAAGAAACAAATTTTTGCGATTTCGGTATCGATTCGAAGTCCGATTTGAGTGAAACTGGTATGGTTGGACTCGTAATTGAATGGGTTGTCGGATTTCGTAACTTTTGCCGAATTCCGAGATGTTGGCCCTACAGACGAATCTTTAATTAATTTCGGAATCTTTATTGAAAATGTAGTACATTCTTATGAAATTGATTCTATAATTTTTGGTGACTGTATCGAATTATTTTTGGTTAGATTCCAACCAGTCAAAGTTGGATAATCGAGGAAAAGGCCTACTAGTGGATTAAATTGGAGCAAGACGAGGTAAGTCTCGTGTCTAATCTTGTGAGAGGGAAATTACCCCATAGGTAATTAAAGTAATTATTGTTGCTAATTATGAGGGCCACGTACGCACGAGGTGGCGAGAGTCCATGTGTAGCTACTATTAATGTTAAAGTCCGGGTAGTTTAGGACTCAAAACATGAATTACTTGTGTTAATTGTATTCTTTGTTTAATTAATATTATTTGATATATATATATATATACATATTGTGAATTGTTAGATAAAAATATTGAAGGATGGAAATCTCATATGCTTGATTTTCTGTTTAAATTAATTCATTGTTAAGAGAAATTGTTCTTCCTCCTGAATTTATCTTAATAAATATACTCTCTTTTCGGAGGTACATAAGAAAATGTCCTCCTTTCTTGTGGAGCGGGCCGAATGCCTCGGCAGGATAGATGCATCTATTGATTGTGTCGCACGTCCCTCGACAGTGTACACGACACTCTGGATCGGGCTGTACGACCTCGGTAGAAATCGTGCCTAATAAAAATAATTACACGATACTTTGATAGTTTATTGCAGCTTGTGAAGCTAATTGATAAATTGAAAATATATGAAATTTAAAGAATCATTATCTCTGCTTGTTAAGGAATTATTGTTAATCCTGTAAATGAGGTTAATTGATAAATTGGAAATTTATTGGAATTTAAGGAATTTATTTAATATATTGAGAATTGTTGCATTTGAAGGAAATTAATTATTTCTGCTGGTTAAAGAAAACCATTGGAAATTCTATAAATCATGTTGATCTAGATATTGCTATTTGTATTTTATTTATTATTAGTGACTCTTAGGGAGTGCCAAAGTCGGCCATCTCGTCTCTACCACTTCGAGATTAGGCTTGATACTTACCGGGTACACGTTGTTTACATACTCATACTACACTTACTGCAACTTTTATGCAAGATCCGAGACAAGCACTAGTGGAGGACCTATCATCGCAAATCTACGTTATCCAGAAGCGTAGTCGAATTTGACCAATTATGAGGCGAGGTTTTCTGAGTTATCTCGCCATGCACTTATGATACTCCCTACTGAGGCGAAGAGATGGGTACTTCTAATGAGTTAGTCATGGAGATAGCCCGGAGGATTAAAGTTGTGCGTCACCGGAGCCGAGAGCAAGTTACAAGAGATAAGCAGTTTAGGTATTATGGAGAGTTCAGGGGTGCTCTGTCTGGGGGTAGAGGTCAGTTCGTGAGAGGGAAGTCCAGCAGGCCCCCATATCCAGCACCACCACCTTCTCGAGGTGCTCCAGTACGGACTTATTTCAGTGCTACACCAAAAAGTTCTTATCGCCCACAAGCTATTCAGGGTTCTTCCAGTGGGTATTCAGGTCACCAGGGCCAGACTTCTAGTCAGCAGCTTATCGTACCTAAGAGTTGTTACGAGTGAGGGGATCCCGGTCACATACGGAGATTCTGCCCTACGCTTCGGGGTAAACTAGTGCAACAGGGTCAGCAACTTATGATTACTGGACCACTTGCTCCACCAGTTGTCCGACCACCAAGAGGTGGAGGACTTGGTGGTCGGACAGGTAGGTAAGGGTCATCCTAGAGGTAGAGGTCAGCCAGGCGGAGGCCATCCAGTTAGCGCTCCAGCTCGATTCTATGCTTTTCCGGCCAGACCAGATGCACAGGCCTCAGATGCCGTGATTACAGGTGTTATTTCTATTTGCGGCAAAGGTGCCTCAGTATTATTTGATCCATGATCTACGTATTCATATGTGTCTTCTCTATTTCCTCCATTCTTGGGTGTTTCTCATGAGTCCTTGAGTACTTTTGTTTATGTGTCCTCTCCTGTGGGCGATTCTATTATTGTGAACCGGATCTACCAGTCCTGTATTATTACATTTTGTGGTAATGAACTAGAGCAGATCTTCTACTTGCTTGAGATGATCGATTTTGAAATTATTTTAGGCATGGACTGGTTATCTCCATATCATGCTATTCTAGATTGTCATGCCAAGACTGTTACCTTGGCTATTCCAGCATTGCCTAAGCTGGAGTGGAAGGGTTTGTCTGTTAGTTCATTTAATCGAGTTATTTCTTTTATAAAGGCTCAACACATGGTTGAGAAGGGTTGTTTGGCTTATCTAGCCTATGTTCGAGATACTACTGCAGAGACTCCGATGTATTTCCTTCAGATCTTCCAGGTATTCCACCTGATCGTGATATCAATTTCTGTATTGACTTGGTTCTAGATACCCAGCCTATATCTATCCCACCATAACGCATGGCTCCAAAAGAATTGAAAGAACAGCTTTAGGAGTTACTAGCCAAATGGTTCGTCAGACCGAGTGTATCGCTTTGGGGTGCGCCGGTATTATTTGTGAAGAAGAAGGATGGAACATTGCAGATGTGTATTGATTATCTCCAATTGAACAAAGTCACAATTAAGAACTAGTACTCGTTGACACGAATTGATGATCTATTTGAAAAGTTGCAGGGTGCTAGGGTGTTCTCTAAGATCCACTTGAAGTCGGGGTACAATCAGTTGAAGATTCGGGATTCGGATATTCCGAAGACTGGTTTTCAGACTAGATATGGTCATTATGAGTTTATGGTAATGTCCTTTGGTTTAACTAACGCCCCGACAGCGTTTATGGATTTGATGAACAAGGTATTCAGGCCATATATTGATTTGTTTGTCACTGTCTTCATTGATGACATCTTGATCTACTCGGGCAGTAAGGAGGAGCACGAGTAGCATATGAGAGTGGTGCTTTAGACATTGCGGGAACAAAAGCTATATGCTAAGTTCTCTTAATATGAGTTCTAGCTAGAGTCTGTAGCATTTTTAGGGCATATTGTATCGGGCGAAGGTATTAAGGTTGATCCCAAAAAGATTGAGGCAGCTTAAAATTGGTATCGTCCCACTTCGGCGACTGAGATCAGGAGTTTTCTGGGTTTAACAGGTTATTATCATCGATTCGTGGAAGGTTTTTCATCTATTGCAGCACCTTTGACCAAATTAACCCAGAAAGGTGCTCCGTTCTGATGGTCTGATGATTGTGAGGTGAGCTTTCTGAAGCTCAAGACAGCATTGACTACAGCACCAGTGTTAGTGTTGCCTTCTGGTTCGGGAATGTATACACTGTATTATGACTCTTCACGCGTTGGTTTGGGTTGTGTATTAATACAGGAAGGGCGAGTTATTGCATATGCTTCACGTCAGCTGAAGCCCCACGAGAAGGAATTATCCGGTACATGATTTGGAGTTAGCTGCGATTGTTTACGCTCTTAAGATTTGGAGGCATTATCTTTAAGGGGTGTCTTGTGAAGTTTACACTGATCATCGCAGTTTGTAGCATTTGTTCAAGCAGAGGGACCTAAATTTGAGGCAGCACAGATGGCTGGAGTTACTGAAAGATTATGATATTACTATCGTATATCATTCGGGCAAAGTAAATGTGGTTGCAGACGCCTTGAGTAAAAAGACGGAGAATATGGGTAGTTTGGCGTTCATTTCAGCAGAGGAGAGGCCATTAGCTTTGGATATTCAGTCCTTGGCCAACAGACTTGTGCGGTTGGATATTTCAGAGCCTAGCCGAGTTCTTGCATGTGTTGTAGCTCAGTCTTCACTATTTGAGCAGATCAAGGCTTTCCAGTATGATGATCCACACTTAATGGTTCTTCGAGAAACGGCACTACATGGTGGTGCCAAGGAAGTTATTATTGGAGCGGATGGTGTTCTGCGACTCCAGGATCGTCTATGTTTCCCTAATATGGATGGAATGAGGAAAAAGATCCTAGAGGAGGCACACAGTTCTCGGTATTCTATTAATCCAGGTGCTACGAAGATGTATCGTGACCTGACGCAGCATTATTGGTGGCGACGAATGAAAAAGGACATAGTTGAGTATGTAGCTAGGTGTCTAAATTGCCAGCGAGTTAAATATGAGCACCAGAGGTTAGGGGGCCTACTTTAGCGGATGCCTATACCAGAGTGGAAATGGGAACGCATCACTGTGGATTTTGTAGTTGGGTTGCCGCGAACCTTGCAGATGTTTGACGCAGTTTGGGTCATTGTCAATAGGTTGACCAAGTCGGCACACTTCATTCCGGTTGTGACTACGTATACTTCAAAGAGGTTGGCCCAGATATATATTCAGGATATAGTTCGGTTGCACGGCATGCCAATTTCCATCATATCAGATAGAGGCCCTCAGTTTACTTCACATTTCTGGAGAGCAGTACAAAGTGAATTGGGGACCGGGTAGAGCTCAGCACAACTTTTCATCTGCAGACCGACGGGCAGTCAGAACGGACAATTCAGATTTTGGAGGATATGCTTAGGGCATGTGTGATTGAATTTAGAGATCAGTGGGATCATTTCTTGCCGTTGGCCGAGTTTGCTTATAATAAAAGTTAGCAATCCAGCATCGAGATGGCTCCATTTGAGGCTTTATATGGTCAGCGATGTCGTTCGCCCACCGGATGGTTTGATCTCGGTAAGGCTAAGTTATATGGTATTGATTTGGTGAAGGAAACCTTGGAAAAGGTAAAGTTGATTCAGGAGTGACTTATTACAGCGCAGTCTAGACAGAAGAGTTACGCAGATCAGAAAGCGCATGATTTATCCTTTATGATGGGTGAAGAAATTCTCTTAAATGTTTCGCCGATGAAGGGAATCATGAGATTTGGGAAAAGGGGAAAGTTGAGCCCAAGGTTTATAGGGCCATTTGAGGTGTTGAGACGAGTTGGGGAGGTTGCTTATGAGCTTGCATTGCTTCCCAGTCTATCGGGAGTTCATCTGATTTTCCATGTATCTATGCTCCGGAAGTATCATGCCGACCTATCACATGTGTTAGACTTTAGCACAGTTCAGCTAGATAATAGTTTGGTCTATGAAGAAGAACCGGCTGCCATTGTTGATAAACAAGTTTGCCAGTTCAGGTCCAAGATGATTTCTACAGTAAGAGTCCAGTGGATAGGCCAACCATTCTAGGAAGCGACTTCGGAGGCCGAGGATAACATGTGAAGTAGATATCCACACTTATTCAGCACTCCGGGTATAATTCTAAACCCGTTCGAGGACAAACGTTTGTTTAAGAGGTGGAGAATGTAATGACCCGACCGGTCATTTTGACTTTTAGAACCTCGTTCCCTAAAATAAAACTTCTCGTATGTGTTTTTAATGATTATGACTTCCGGGGATGGTTGGGTTGAAATCGGAACACTTGGTTCCTTAAGTTGGCTTTAAAAGGCCAAGTTTGACTTTGGTCAACATTTTGAGAAAACAACCCCATAATAGAATTTTGATGATTGCAACAGCTCCGTGTGGTGATTTTGGACTTAGGAGCGTGTTCGGAATTTTATTTGGAAGTCTGTAGTTAAATTAGGCTTGAAATGGTAAAATAGGAATTTAAGTTTGGAAGTTTGACCGTGGAGTTGACTTTTTTTATCGGAGTCGAAATCAAGTTCTGAAATTTTCATAGCTCCGTTATGTCATTTATGACTTGTGTGCAAAATTTGAGGTCAATCGGACATGATTTGATAGGTTTCGACATCGAATGTAGAAGTTGGAAATTTTATGTTTCATTAAGCTTGCATTCGTCTCATTCGCCATTTTTAACAAATTGGAGCTTGAGCAGAGGCGATTTTTGATAGATTTTCAAGGAAAGACATTGGGGTAACTCGGATTTGGTCAATTTACACGAATATATCATTGTTTTTACCATTTAATTAGTGTTTTGAGATTGAAATTTGGGAAATTTTTAGAAATCTTATAGAAACAAATTTTTGAGATTTTGGTATCGATTCGGAGTCAGATTTGAGTGAAACTCATATGGTTGGACTCATAATTGATTGGGTTGTCGGATTTCATAACTTTTGCACGGATTTAGGGACGTTGGCCCCACAAAAATATTTATAATTTTTGGTGACTGTATCGAATTATTTTTGGTTAGATTGGAGCCAATCAAAGTTGGATAANGAAATTTTATGTTTCATTAAGCTTGCATTCGTCTCATTCGCCATTTTTAACAAATTGGAGCTTGAGCAGAGGCGATTTTTGATAGATTTTCAAGGAAAGACATTGGGGTAACTCGGATTTGGTCAATTTACACGAATATATCATTGTTTTTACCATTTAATTAGTGTTTTGAGATTGAAATTTGGGAAATTTTTAGAAATCTTATAGAAACAAATTTTTGAGATTTTGGTATCGATTCGGAGTCAGATTTGAGTGAAACTCATATGGTTGGACTCATAATTGATTGGGTTGTCGGATTTCATAACTTTTGCACGGATTTAGGGACGTTGGCCCCACAAAAATATTT